>JADLZK010001793.1:0-116976 GCA_015847255.1 Hyparrhenia diplandra
CCCTTGTTGAAATGATGAATAGTTGCTCTGTCTTTATGTTTTACTGCGTGCCTAGTTTATAACTTAAATTTCTCTAAAGTTTGAGTTTAGTGGCTAAGTTAAAATTTCACCTTGAAAAATCCGATTCATGTGGGTTGCACAAGCAATATCCGATCTAAGTAGTTACCGGACATGATATGATGAAATAGGCTTGCTATGACATGTTTCTAAGAATGACTTGATATCCGTAGATTTCTTTTCGAAAAATCAAAATTCAAAAAGTTCCTCAATGATATGTACTATCCTACCAAAGCCACATGACAAGATGATATGATCATTCTTGAAAACCTTAGTCATATGATACTTGTTTTATCATGGTGAGCCTCTACCAAAATGTTGTAACCCATGTTGAGATTCTTTTTCATATGCACATGATCAAGAAACACTTACACGTAGAAATAAAAACTCCATTCATTTTATCATGCTCTCTTCAAAAAAAATTCTTGTTGCAAAAAGGAGAAGTATGGGCTATGCTAAAAGAAATAAAAATAAAGATGGACAAATGTCCCAATAAAGACGAGGAAGTCAAGACTGGTCCAAAAAAAAGGGGAGAAAAAGGTAGCCCATACCTCCTTCATTCCAAAAAAAACAAAAGAGAGAGTCATGATACATGGAGTCCACCAAAGATACAAAAAATATTCCACACACTTTGCACATCTTGATCAAAGCATATGACTAGTCTCTCCTAGAGGTTAGGTCTTTGACAAAGGCAACATGACATGATACAAAGTATGCCACTCTTTTACCTACCCAAGAACTCCACAAAAAAGCTTTATTAGTTGGTAGGCAAAAAAGAAAGGCAACACTAAGCGCCTTTGGTGAGCATCAAACACTTACATATCTTGAGCGATCGAGTGATCATTTGAGGAACTACTTTCTTTTGCAAAAATATTTCTAAAAAAAACTCTGGATTGATAGTCACTCAAAGAATCAAAGATAAGAGAGCCGCCGAATCATTCTGGCCCCGCAAACACCCAAGATTCGAAGACGGCTCAAAAGCCCCACAACGATGAAGGTAATAAGGGGGGAATAAACATGCCATTTTATTCAAACTATAGTAGAAAAATTTTTGTTATAAACCCGCACTTGAAAAAACATAATCAACATAGTAGTAACTCCCCGATCAACAACCAAGAACTTAACTCTTTTGCTCGAGGACGCGCAAAGGGTAAGCTTGGGGGAGTTTGTTGACGGTCACGAACGACATATTTTTACCGTCAACATTCTACCATAATAGGGGTGAAACTATACCTTTTCATACTCATATACATATATTACTCACATATTTCCACCTCGTAGTGTCCCGAATACTATTTTGCGTAGTAAAACATATAAATATTGAGGTGGAAATCCCGACCAAAAGGCCCATCCCCGGAAAGCGTAAACACGAACACATCAAGCCCAAGGGATAAACTAGACCCACATGTCGAACCGGTCGGGACACATTGCACCACGACTTTTCACGATGAAGCAAACCAGCCCACCGGAGGCCCAGGCCGAAAGCCGAGCCCGGAGGGTGCGTACAAGACCCTTTGGTGCGCCCGCACCTCCACCGAGGCGGTGACGGGCCCAACCTCGACGTGGCGGTTCAATCAATGCCCCGGAGGGGGGTGTGGGGGTGCGCGGTCCCGGTTCGTACCTACCTAGACGGTTTATGGTCGGTTGTGTACTTTAGCACTTAGGTCCCTCTACTCCAAGTATAAGTACCCCCTCTCTCCCCTCTCTCACACACACACCACAAGGAGTCCAACCAACAAAGCACCACACCTCACTACCACCTCACTTCTTCTTCTTCTTCACTTGTCTAGAAGCTTGGAGTAGAGAAGAGCTACAAGGAGGGCTTGTCTCCTAGAAGAAAGAGCTATTTGGTAATATATTTCCTATGGAGTATTCTTCTACTTGCAAGTCCTATTTAGTTCATGGTCTAACTTATGAATTAGGGCATAGTATTGTTCATGTTATAATCTTGATATATGAACTAGCATATAGTCATCATATCATGTTTGACATGTTCATATTCGTTCTTCATCGATCATCATATGCATAATATGATTAGAGGTGGGATGACGGTTCGTTGTTCCTTCCGGGATTGCTCTTCTTCTAGTCCATCCATCCGTAGGGTGGGGATCCTAGGGGACAAGAGTAGTGGCCTTCTATGTGGGCATGGTGCCCGGATATTAAGGTACCCGCGAATATGACAGCGTGCCACCGGTCGAGGGGGTAGGGCGGGTCGTGATCACCCTAGTCCGCCCTTGTAATCCCCCACGTTTGCATAGCCGTGTAGGAGTTAAGTAAATGCTTTGGTGGGTAGCAAACTACCCGTGGGGTCTCCCCTCGTCATCCTAGACTTAACCATTCTTATATCATTGTTGCATATGATCCTAACTATATTCATTTGTATGACCATGACTAAAACATTAGAGCTACTCCATTAGATTATTCATTTATTCTTTATCTATTTTCTTTATGCTTCTGTGGTGGATTTCCTATGTGTGTGTCACACTATCCATGAAACCGTATTGCTTACCCCCTCGTCATGATTAAGTTGGACATCGTACATTCATAATTCAATATTCGGATGCCATGCTAGTCTATCACTTACGTGCCCTCCTTTGGGAAAATATAAATAACGATACCCTCGAATACTTTCGGTTGAAATGCTACAATGATAAATCCGCGGCGCTTGCGGATGAAATATCAACTATGGCAAGATCTATCACCGTTGATTGGCCTAGTGTTATCACCGACATGGTGGTTCCACTCAGGAATATCGAGGGCGCATTTTGAGGCTCTGTCATTAGAGGCGGGTTCTAAACCTGAATCAATTGATGGCGCTAAGAAATGCCAACAGCCACGCACCGCCGAACAGGTGAGAGGGGAACTCCGGCCGCTCGGTCATCCTCGACCCGCCATGGAGAAACAACGGGAAGGAAGAAGGAAGGAGATGACTAGTGGGTCCATACACGTTGTCACATGCGAGAGATGGGACTCGGCCCTTTGAATAACATGGACACACCGCAAACGCTTGGATCGGAATTGACAAGTGGATATGTAGGCAAAAGTTACATCGTGACTTGCTTGAGTAAAAGTCCCTGTGGTGGTCGACGACCGATCCCGTGGGGAATGCTACTATACAAGAAGCACGGCTCGTCGAAACCACTCTCTACGACTTTTGCAACAACTCAGTCGACCCCGAACCTTCTTAAATCCTCCATTTACTTCAAAGAAAAATGTACCTTCCAATATCGTGAACCACATTAAGGTAATTTTCTGGTACAAGACCTCCAACCAAACACCATGCACCTTGGCCACCCCATGGTCTTCTCTCACAATGACAAGAATAAAGCATATGATTTCATTTATGGTAAGTTCATGGATAAGTTAGGTACGATAAAAAAGCAAACAAGCTAAACCATGCGGGTAGGCTACAATATATTAAATCAGTTCTTGCTTCCATACCAATCTATTACATGTCCACAATTCTATTCAAAGTCTTTTATTGAAAAGATCAATACTATTATCGAAGATTTTGGTGGATAGGAGTACAGGAGGAACAGGACACATCTCCAATTGCTTATAGGTCCTTGGACGACATGTGCAAACCCAAGGAATAAGGAGGTCTCGGCATAAGGGACTCTTCCATTTGGTCCACCCCTTGGTCGACTGTTTGGGAAGATATTCATGATCACCTCATCCTACCAGTCACCACCACCCGCCCTCCCTTCCAAGGTAGCAGACCTCTGGCTTCTTGGTACCCAAATTTGGAACCACAATCTTCTAGCCTGAACCTTTTCAATGCCAGCTAAAGTGCAATCCATTCAAAACACCCCCTTGTCCCTTCGATTCCAATGACATCCTTAGGTGGGCTCAGGCTACCAATGGATGCACAACCAAAGTTGTGTACAATCATCTTCTTTGCCCAAAATAGCCACAACCTACCCACACAAGGCTCTAGAAGCATTTCCAATGAGGCCAATCACATCTTACAGAAGCTTTGGAAATCTAGAACTATTCCACCTCTTTTGAAAACTTTTGCATGGAGAATCATTAGAAGGGCCCTAGCTACAGGAGAAAGAGCAGGTATATACTCCGCTCACATTGATCAACACTGCTCGTATTGTGGAGCCATTGAAGATGACAACCACCTCTTCTTCCAATGTAGCCTACCAACTCAGGTTTGGGCAACTAGTAACCCACCGATCCATACACAGATTATTACTCACTTTGAGGATGGTGTCTAGCTTACTTTACCCTTACTACTTACAACTAACCCCTCGACATCGACTGCTCAAATTCTTGTTTATAATGTGGTATATATGGAAAGCAAGAAATGACAACAAGTTTCGAGAGGAGAAATTGGACCTCGTTTTAGGTACATAAGGCGCGGCCGAGGCACACATGCAGATTCACCTTCAAGCCGATGCACGGCGAAGAACTTGCGGACCTCCTAATCAAGATATGGATTCTTTCTCGACAGGCCCATCAACCTCGGTGATGTCGGGAACACGACTCCATCGGGGTGATCGAGGAACAGCGACTTCATCACCAAAAAATCCCCCAACCAGGCCACCCCTCCTACAACAAAATATCCCAATTAAAACATATACCGACACAAAGAACAGCGGTAGGTACATCTTCTACTCCTCTCTTGATGGACAGGTACCGATGCACTCTCGGCTGCGGTACATGGACCTCATTTGTTAAACCGATGCATCCATGCTTTCTCATATGGCGAGGACAAGGTGGCGGGATTGCGGAATTGGAGTCTTCTTCGTCGTCACTCGCTCACACGATCGCCTCTCGTTTCTTTATTAAAGCAGGTTTGCGGGACTCATCTTCGGTATTCATGGTAGAGGCGGTGGCCATGGAGCTGGCCACAACTATCTTCGCATGAATGGTACATGTAGGGGATCAACTACTTCTCCGATCAACTGCTTCTCCGACAATTTACAGCTCATTAACTTCATCAACTCAAGATCACTACAGCCCCACAGGTGGTGAACCAAACCACACAACAGATGATGATCACCACCATGATGCGTGCCACTGATTCCTCTCTACGCCAGGATTAAAAGAACAAACAATATGATGGCTGATTCCTTAGCAAAAGAAGGCTTTAGGTTACGTAATTGCGAGGAGATGTTATCTTCTCGGTGTTTGTGCCAACCCTACAAGCATGTTCGGACGTGTCCCCTCTTGGATACACTTCAGTATGTAACCATGAACAATGTAATGGTTTTAGCACCTCCTGCGCCGCTAATCAATGAAATTATGTTTTCTTGTCAAAAAAAATATTTTATATCGGTGGCAAGAAGACTGATATCCATGTCTTTGACGCGAATAAATTCACGAATAAGTTTTGCCGCATATACTATGATCGCGCATTGCCACTAAAGTCTCAAAATTTTCTAACTTAATAAGAGTGAAAAAAAAAAAATGTGGATCAAAATCGGTAGATAAATAAGAGCGAAAAAAAAAATTGTGGATCAAAATCAGTAGATAAATAAATAGTGTTTGCCCGTTTTACCTTGAAGCAAAAAAAAAAAGTGGGACAAAATATGCATGAAAATAAATTTACGAGTCACATTTAAAGAAAACCTAAATTAGACTGGTCAAGTGTAATTGCTAGAAAGTTTCAAATAAAGAGAGGCCGACTTCTTGAGCCTCGATACGTGATGCCCGAAGTCAAGCTTGCAATGTGATGCCCATAATTCACCTTGCAGCGTGAGGAACTAAGGAACCTTAGAACGCCTAGCTAGGAATACCACTAGGGTCTACCACTCCCACGCCAAGTTTCTACTAATCGGGAAATTATTACCAGATCATGCCTAAAAGCATCTTTGCACATCACTCATGGCTCAATGGTAAAGGCCATTGGTTGGGGGGCTCCACCCGGGGTTCAAATCACGGGTGCGACACCTTTATCTGGATTTATTTCAGGATTTTTCCGGCTATGCATTAAGTGGTAGGCGACGTCCCTGTTGATAGCGGAGGCGCCGGTGGTGACCGGAACTTCAAGATTTCTTGGCCGGTCCTTGAAGGTGCTCATAAGGGTAGAGTTTGCACGTGTGTTCATAGGGGTGAGTGTGCGTGCATGTTGAGCGTCTGCGTTGTCTTTGTGTAATCTCAAAAAAAAAAAAACCTTATTAGCAAACATAGTTAAGAAGCCGCTGCGACGGCTAAGATTTCTTTGCCCAATCTGGTCCACCGTTCTCCTCCCCAATTGTCTTCTGCCGCCGAGAGCACAATGAGTCGATCTGTTGTTGCGAGAGTGAATCACAATGGATGACATGCTTGAAGCTGGCTTCTCTGTTGGGGCTGATGGTCTATGGTGGCAAACCGGCCGGCTCCACCTTTCCTGAAAAAGAACATATTAAGAGCTCCGTATCTGCTCCAAGCACTTATCCGAGCAAAACAAGGCCAAGTCAACATGGGAGTATAGAGGCGACCTTTACGAAAAACCTCGAATGGAGGGCGGGACGATTTGGCGGCTCGATTCATCCCGGGGCACAATGAAAAGCTTGTCTTTGCACTTGCCGATACACGGATGGAGAGGGATCAGATTTGGTACTTGTGGAAGAAGCATGGTTGTCTATGACCAAAACAAATTTTGAGATGAAAAAAAATATTACGGTGGTCTTTCTACAAACAAGCACACAAGAAAGGTATTAGAACTCAAAGCTAATTATAGGTGAATAAAATCATGCAACTACCGGTCATGTGTACAAACATGCGTATGCATTCTCGTAGACTAAACAACCGAACACATAAAGAAGATGCGAGAATAAGAGATGTGCAAATCCGGGACAACGAGCAAGCCTTTGGCATCGACCAAACTGCAGAAGCCTAATTGGGCGTCCCTTGATTCGGTGTGGGTGTCGGGGGATAGCGCTACCTTTGAACTCACCATGAGGATGATGGGGGCGCCCGCTATGGCAAGGGACGGCGCAAGTCTCAAACAAAGGCAGGGCATTCATAGGAAGAAGGATGAAACTCACTTTGGTCGGCGCCACCGGAATCGCCCCCCCTTCACCACCGGCGGTAGGGGTCCTAAGATCCGTCCGGCGCATTGCGTCCTCAACGCGGGGCGGCAAGAGCCCCGAGATCTAAAACAAAAGTTATCCTCCACGACCGGGCGGGCTGCTCCTCCCAAAGGTTGACGCATGGCCGCTCCTCCCTTCACGACTGGCACCATATCCTGGCGGGAGGGGACCATATCCGCGACGATGGCGGGTTGGTAAAGTGTTGACATTTCTTACCGTATTTAGAAATGTCTTAGGTATATTTATGACTATTGGTGATTCCACAATGCATTTAATATAGTGTAGCACTTCACACGGGAGCATTGCAAAGGAATCGTTATTTATATTTAGCCCAAAGGAACCAATAGCTAGGGAAAGTAATAAATGAATCATCCGTATATCTACCACAACCTAGATCAATCATTGTAAAGGGGATAGTAGAAATTGATAGGAAGGGATGATGATGTCACAAGATAAAAGCGACTCAAAATAATTAGTGAGGTAAATCTACGTGGGGAGTCGAGAGAGAGTATAGGATTCGGTGATTACTTACTCTACTTTTGTGAATCTAGTTTCATCATATGATGGGATCACACGAGTTTAGGGTTCACGGCGGCCAGTATGCTAGTAGTAGGTGAGAAGTGGTGAATAAAAACCACCACTAATCAAGCTACTATTTCTTGAGGACTTACCTTTTTAAGAACTTGCCTATAACACGTGGTGGCCTATACAAAGACCAAAAGAGCTACCACTTTATTGGCTACCACAAACAATAAATGCAAACAGCGATAACCAAGGGCAAAGATTGAGCCTAAAACCACGCTTACACATTCTCTCACTACTCTAATTGCATAGCGGCACCTCCTACAAGGCGATGATCGCATAGTTCAAATGAACCGGGGTTTGAACCACAAACTAGAATGAAACACTTATGATTGACTACATCACAACAACTATAGACTAGAGAACTAGACTAAAAGTCGACCGAGTAAATATTGAATAAAGTAATACTAGTGTGGGTGTTCTAGAAATTGGGGGTCCTAAGAACTCGAATAGTAATGTGTTGCGTGTTCCCCAACAACCGGATGGTTGTGCGAGAAGGAAACGAATGAACGAGGCGTGAGGGTTTATCTTGGTTCGGACTTGACGGGTGCCCTACGCCCAGCGGTGTCTACCTAGCTCGTGTTATCTCGCGCACGCTGAGGTGCTTGTAGTAGGGGTTTAGAAGCAAGGGAGAGAGGAACCGGGATTCCAATTGTGCGGAATGAGTGGAGAAGACAAACGATTAACGGCGTGGTGTGGGGGAAGTGGTGAAGGTGGAGCTAGGATAAGGCTTGACTCATCTCACGGTCTTCACCATGTGTCCATCTGTCTGTCCCCTAGGATGACCCTGTGCGCCCCTTTTTATAATCGAAAGGAGGGAGGGTCACAGGTTACAAGGGGGGGACTTGTTTATGGTTTAAGGTACATCCGAGGGGTCGATCCCCGACGATGCTTCGCCGCAAGGTTGCTATCTTGGTGCGGACTCTTGTCCTTGCTTTCTTGGTCGGGATGATTGCGCCCGAGGCTTGGGGCATCCCTCCAAAACCGGTGACTGGTGAGGTGCACCGGGTCCCCAAGTCGCCCTTACACCTTGTTTGAGACTTGAAAAAGTTAGAATCTTGATGGGATGGCACGGTGCCGTCGCATCACTCGCCAAGACAGAGGTCGGTGATGATGAAAATCAGCGTAGGCTGGCATGCCTTGGGCAAGTCTACTTAAATGCGTGGTAAGAAGAACCTGACCCTGATCGTGACAGCGCTAGGGTCGAAGGCCGAGTCAATCTGGGCGGGATTCGGCGGGTGTGCCAAAGGCGCAATAAATGCTCCCTGGCGCTTATCCAAAGGCCGATGCCGTGGGCAAGGGTCCATCGAGCACGCCCATTCCGCCAGTGGAAGGAAAAGGAGAGGGTAGGGCGGCCCCGGGTCTAAGGTGCTTTGGACCCGATCCTAGAGGCTCGGATGAGATGAAGGCTTCCCTCGAGGTTCTTCCCGTGCCGGGTCCTCTCCTCCCTCGCGGCTGAGGGGATTTAAGGAGCCCAGAACATAGTCATGTTTCCTAGAGGGTGGTTTCTAGGCGGTGCTTAGACTTTCATCTTTAAGGGGCTCACCCCGATTAGAGTGTGTCGTCTGGTACCCATAATTATGGGCACCAACGGTATCCCCCAGGCGTAGGGCGAGATGCTTTGTATTCGCCCGAGGCCTCTTTCCTCTTCCGTCAATTGAACAACTTTTGTTGTGGGTATTGGGCGTTTATTGTTGAGGATGTCCCACAAATACTTGGCATAGGTAGGAACCTGCATTGCATCAAGTAACGAATATTGACATATAATTTACAAATTACCTCAACAAATTTCTGAAATTGTTCGTCGGTGATTTGTTTCCTTGAATGAGGAAATGGTAATAATATGTGACTCTCTTTTTAATGTGACCTCTCCTCATTCTATCCTTGGTTGACTACCATCTTCTCAATCAGATCTTTGGCATGTTTAACTTTAAGTGAGAAGAAAGCTCCTCCAGTAGCATCATCGAGGTGGCTGGCTTGTTTTGTGTTTGTCAACCCGTGATAGAATCCTTGAATTATTAGCCAATCTTCTATTCCATGGTGAGGGCAATGCTGAATGTATTCTTGGAGACGTTCCCATGCTTGGGGAAGTGTCTCATCTATTTGTTGTTGAAAGCTTTGAAATTCTTCCTCGGAGAGCATTGGTTTTACCAATCGGGAAAAATTTCTTGAGGAATGCATTTGCACACTTGTCCCATGTACCAATATCTTCACGGTGGGCATAGAACCATTGCTTAGCCTTCGAGTAGGGGAGAACGGAAAGTGATGCAAGTGAATGCTTTCAAGCAATTTACTTGTTTGATAGATAGGGTATCACACACCTCAATGAAATGTTGAAGATGTGCATTGGCGCCCTAATAGGGCTTTCCACAAAAGGGTTTGCTTGCACCAAATTAATAAGTGTAGGCATGATCTCAAATGAGACAACCCCCAAGTCAACTTGTGGTCCCATGGTTACGTTAGCGCCGAAGGGGCAACATAGTCGAGATGGTCTTATGAGCCATAACCTCCTTAGCAATTGATGTGTCGCTTCCTTCCTTGAATGGGTCCGATTTTTTGAGATAAACTTTTGAGGAGGAACAAGGCGATTAATGCAGTACTTCTCAAGATCTTTTCTAGGTTTTCAATGAAATTGCTCGGTAGTTGGAAACTACTCATACAATGTCTGTCTTCACAGCAAGGTTGAAACACCGCAAGGGTAAACCCCGCAACTAATTGATAACTAAATTGGTGGTAGACTCCGGATCAACTTTGTTAAAATTCTAGGCATATGCCTCCCAGAACTTGGCCTTTTAAATGCTTGTTTACATTTGTTATTGTAGTTAGAAATGTCTTAGATATATCTTATGACTATTGGTGATTCCATAAGTGCACGAGAATATACCATTGTAGCACTTTAAAGGGAGTATTCAAGGTATCGTTATTTATATTAAGCCCAAGGAAAACAATAGCTAGGGAAAGTAATAAATGAATGATCACGTATATCTACCACAACCTAGATCAATCGGTGTAAGGGGCTACTTGAGAAATTGATAGGAATAGATGATGATGTCACAAGATAAAAGCAGCTCAAAATAATTAGTGAGGTAAATCAATATGCGGAGTCAAGAGAGAGTATAGGATTCTTGTATTGCTTACTCTACTTTTTGTGAATCTGGTTTAATCATATGATGGGATCGCATGAGTTTGGGGTTTACACGACAAGTATGCCGCGGAGTGAGGTGAGAAGTGGTGAATAAAACCACCACTAATCAAGCTACTATTTTACTAGGGCCATACCTTTTAAGAACTTTCCTATAAATATGTGGTGGCTGTTGTGGTCGTTAATGTCAACTTTTACCATCAACTTTTGTATGAAATGATACAAAAGGAATCACAAACACTAGATGTAGGGTTCGATTCTAACAAGATCCATGAGTTTGGTGTTTTTCATTTGTCTTTGCAAGTTTTCATAGGTTTTCTTTGAATAAAGTATCTTAAATGGTGGATTAGAGTGCAGATTGTGAAGATTAACCGTGATGATCAACACGGACATATTACTTGCCACATTTGGAGTCGAGAATCAAAAGTTATGAACCATGACCATTAGTATGAATTCTAAGGACCTAAAGGACACTAAAAATCACTTGCCAAAGAGAGGCCGCGGCCCCACCTCCTAGGCCGCTCGGCCCTCAAGTTTGTCCAAATGGGCCTAGCCGGAACTTCCTCCATCGACCAAAGGGATTCTCATAATCATATCTAACCGTTGATTTAAGCCAGTTTAAGGTCGGTTTGATCCAACGGCTCAGATTCATTCCCTAGGGGCTATAAATAAAAGGCGGGGACCACCCCTCTAGAAACCCTAATTCATTATTCATCTCATTGTTGACACCTATTATAGCCTAATATTACTAGCCAACTAAACATGAAATAAGGGCTTAGAATGAACATCAACATAAGTTTAGGGGTCTAACTAACATATTTCCATGAGTTTTGGTATTCCATGACTTTGCAGGGACTGAACAGATAAAAGCAGATAAGAACAGTGAGAAACCTAAGAGTTTGCATCCCATACGATGACAAGACTTGACCGTGAGGTAACTCAATCCAAAAAGTGGACTAAAACATTCTAGAAGACACCAGAAGACACCAGGAGGAAGGAGAAGTCGTTGTGACACAGGACCCTGGCGATCGCCAAGCCTGTTACTGGCGACCGCCAGGTGGGTCCCACCTGTCAGCCTCATCTTCCTATGGCGGTTCACTACCGACATTGAGGTTGCATCTATACTGTTGTTCAAGGTCGGTTTGATCCAAGGATCCCTGTTCATCGCCGATGGCTATATAAGCAGACCACCTGACCCCAGGGCAAAACCCTAATTCATTCAATTCAATACTCAACAGGCTGAGGTCTGACCTCTCCTCCCTAGTTCCAATATAGAACACCATGTAGAACTAGAAGCCCTAGAGTGAGTTGAGAGCAAGCGTCAAGAGATTAGAGCCATAGTTTTCCATGAGAGAGACTAGAGCGAATCTTGAGGAGAGCTAAAGCGTGGGTGAAGGGTAGAGGCTGGCGAGGAAGCACCCAGGACTGTCGGTGACTCCTCTACACTTGTACCTCCGGGATCAAAAGGCCTATTGGCGCCTGATCCACGAGACTTCTAAGGTGGATCAACTTCTTGTTTGAGTAAGTAATTGTTCTTATTGTTCACAACTCTTATTTGAGTACTTTAATGCTGTGGGAATCTATAGATTAGAGGAGTGGCTTAGGTTTAGGCGTGGTGCTTAGACCGAGGTTGCTTGTGTATTCACCCTACATTCGGGTCATGTGGTAGTTCGTGGTAGTGACAAGTACCATTGATTCTTAGGAGTCCACCCCCGAATGATAGGCCAAATAGGAACATGTTCTTTGGAGGATTGCACGTTTCATCCCTGCTTTCCTTTGAGTCGTCCCCCCTAAGACAATATCAATGTATGCAGCTTACAAGGATAAGAACTAGACAACCAGTGGAATCTCCTTACCTCTTTATCCTCTCATTCCTTGATTGCTGCAACAAGTTATATATGAATTAGTTATTTGGGTTAGTTATATGCCTCGGTTATCCTCACATCATTCTCCTGTGGATTCGATATTAAAACCCTCTCCCGGGTGAAGTGCTCACCGGTATCCGTTAAACTGCGGATTATACAAAGTATAAATATTTCTGTAGGGCTTAACAAATACCAACAAGCATTTTAAAGCCGTTCGTTGCGGGGAGAATGGTTCTGAGAAAACATTGAGTATAACTAATGTTGTACCAATACTTTAGTGTAGTCTTTCTTTTTTATATTTTCTCTTCTTTTTATATCTTTATGGGATCCTCGGATTCCACACCTATACTTATGTTGCACCCATAAGCACAAGTTCTGGCCTCTAAAATCTATAGAACCTATCCTACCCTTTGGCTATGAGTTGTGCCTACGGTTGATCAAAATGATCATGAAACAACCCATTATATTAGAATTCCATCTTTCTTCTACACAAGTTAGGGTAATTCATTGACACCCTTTTCTCGAAAGGGAAAGGAAGAGCCTATCATGGAACCATCGAGCATCACGGAAGAAGGCCAGATCCTATTCTTTAAAGAAAAGGATAATGTATTTGGCTCATCCTAGAAAAGTTGTTCAAGCGTGATCATCATGCAGTTTTCTAGAGGAACTTTTCTTTCCTTTCCTAAAGCAAGGTTTGTTTTGACAAACTCGCGGGTGTGATCCTTTTCTAGTTTTTCATGAACACCCAAAGGAAGAAAAAGGAATCGTCCTTTAGACCAAAGAAGAAGTTTTGATAGCCAGGCCATAATCATTCCAATCCCTTGATTTGGCTACCAATCCTAAATCATCAATACTCCAAAACCCTCCAAGAGGAGAAGTAATTCTACCCTTGAATCTTTTATGGTGATGACTTTGGGAGACAAACTTCTAGCTTCACGAGGGACCTTTGAGTGCCTATAAACCAAAACCTCTTAGAGAAGAGTCTCTTAGAAAGCATCCTTATTCTTACAAAGGACATTGGGAATCCAAGGATCGCATATCTAATGACACCATAGAAGGAGGAGCGAAGCTATCTAGAATCCATTCATGTCTTCTCCCCTTCTATTTCAGACTAGATAACTTATCCAAACCCATTTTCAACCTCATCCTTGACCCCAATGAATCCTCTAGTGTTCTTTTTCATTGAGTCTACCCTCGATCCTAGAAATCCCAAGTATAGACTTCATGAAGGATCTAATGGGGAGACCAAAGAAGAGCATTATCATTGTTGGTGTTTCTTGTAGCGGCGACAAAGTCCATAAGCGCACGGAAGCCACCGTTATGGCACTTCACCCGGTGGTATTAGTGTGTATATTTCGAGGGGCAATTTGTGTAGAGGGCTTCACATTTGTGTCTACCTAGGCAGGTTAAGCTACAAGAGAGACGGAGTATCTTTATGGGTTGACACTCTCGGGGGAGTCACTCGTCAGTTATCTCCTCGCCGGACACCCATTTGCCCCCAAGGACGGTGTCACGGCAATTGCCTTGCGCCACACCCAGACGTGGAGAGGGATTACAAGGGACAGAGGGACAAGGCTGTCACAACCCGACCGCCTACCCCCTCCAAGCGTGGGATCTTGCGAAGATAGGAAACCACTGGTCCAAGCACCACGTTTTGCGATGATTACTACTCTAGTGTGATATCAAGACTTACCCGTCCCGAGGGGTCATCACTGGAAACACGACTATCAATCACAGATTATAGGTTAAGATAATATGCTTGAAAGTAATAATCGAAAGAGGAACACAACCTGTCTTACCAAAGCGTGAAGTAGATTGTAGAGGTATCGATGCGCGCGTAATCGGCTGACAAATCCGCACCCTCGACCTCCACAGGAACCGCGGGGCACCGCTGCACTCAGAGCACTCAGGTAGAAGGCGAGCTGCAGAGCTACATTCAGCTCCTCCCTCTCTGCTCTCTAGATTTAGAGATGATAGAGGTAGAAGCACTCTCTCTCTCCTCTCTCTCTGCTCTCTCTTGTGCTTGTGCTTCGCAGGTAGGTGAACACTCAGTCCAAACACCACGCTTGCACTATTGGTCACAGCTTCTTGATGTTGGCCAAGGTTCCCTAGGGCCAAAGAGTCCCTTCACCAAGAACTAACGCCTTAATCTAGACAATCTACCAATCCCCAAGCAAGTCTACAACAGCTAAGAAATATACAAGAAAAATTAAATAGTGAAAGATAATCACAAGACTTCTACCAAAGTGTAAGTAGCTTGCAGAGGTACAAGCTCGTGCACGCCCATACAAGTCCAAAGACTGGCCCTCTCCTAGGAACCATGAACACCGAGGGTGAACTGCAGACTCCCGTAGAAAGAACAAAAGCTTCTTTTCTAGCTTTTCCCTCTCTCACTCTCTAGAATTCTAGAAGAAGAAGGAGGAAGTAGAAGAGTTGAAGAACTGATTCTACTCTCGCATGCAAGGACTCGTTTCTCCCTGGAATTGCTGCTGAGAGTAGTAGTGAAAGCAGGGAGTCATTGTCAGAGCATTGGGCGGGAGCCTGGGCAAGTTAAAACACCAAAACCGACTTTAGGAAGACTCTTCGCCTGCCAAACCCGGCTCATCCAACGCTGCTGTAGGTGCCATGTGTGCGAAGGTAATGTAAACCGGTGCCTCAAGTTAGTGCCTCGAACCGCCTCGCATAGGGTGCGCTGGCATTCGTGGGTGCGCGCATGCACCTCGGGCTTCGGCCCTACCAAGTCTCGAGCCGCTGGTCGGGCCTTCTTGCTTTGAAAAGCTTGTTCCGTGATCTTGGTCCCTCGCCTAGTTTCGACTGCATTTGTCCTCAATCTTCTTTTGGCTGCGTCATTTGCTTCTTTGGCTTTTCTATTTTGTTGGTTTTTACTTTTTCTTTGTATTTTCTGGCCCAAAGTGATTATTCTTGAGTCGGTACTCGCGAAGTTCCAAATGTACACCTCAAAAACCGCGGAATATGTGTACAGTTAAAAACTCCCTATTTGTAGGTTGCTCTTGGGTGCAGTGTTGACGGTATTTACTATGCGCTTGGTTAGCTAACAAAGGGCCACGCTAGACACCCTTCAAATCCAGCATGCCAGTTTAGAACATCTAGACGTAGACTGGGAGACGCTTCAAGCATGGGCGCCGCAGCCGCAGGACCGAAAGGTCCTAATGGCTAGAGCAATAGCCTACTAAAATTCTCGCAACAAATCGACTAAGCACCCTGGACTAGTGATCAAGTACCTGGGCGCTTGAAATAAGCGAGCAAGCTACGAACTAGCTATGCATGTGCTCACAAGTAAGTCAATTCTGATATGCTAATCACAAGCAATGCCCAGGGTCGTGCTGGGATTACTCCTAGGTGAGTGCTAGCTGTAAGCCAACTAGAAACAAGTCACTAGGAGCTAAACACTCTACTCAACTAAGCAACCAAGCAATTCTACACAAGTATATCAAAAAGCAATGTTAGAGAGAGTGATCCATATACCACCTGCGGAGTGTAGAGGTGGGAAGCCAATCACTGCGTGGATCACTATGAAATCTCCAACGCAGCAAGCACACAATTGACAATCAGCTGGGCTCCTTTTCACCGAGGTTCATTACGTGGCATGCCTTTTGACGCTTAGTCATGCCAGGGCGCTGCACACACTCACTTGACTGATGCTAAGTTTACTGGCTTGGCTCAAGCTAGTATCGTAGGGAGCTCAAGCAAACCGCATGGCAAGAGAGTCAAACAAGCCACGCAGCAATCCACACTAGTGCTCTCTTTCAAGCCAATCTCCCTGCGGTAAGGAATCGACTCTCACAAAACCACCTGCAGGGCTCCTCGAACAAGCTCCACTAGGAGCTCAACACCGCCTTTGCTCCAAAGTCGCTTAGAAATCAAGCTGGGTACTGTTAAGCCTACAAAAATATTTATAATAATCTGCAAGCTTTAAATCTGGATGTACTTTTCAGTGAGCATTTCACCCGGAGAGGGTTTTAATATCGTAATCTCATCGTGGAGGGATGTGAGGAATATAACTAATCTGAAAGTGTGCTACAATCAAGCGAAATGTGCAGTGGTCAAGAGGTAAGAAGACTCCTATGGTGTGTCTAGTTCTTCTCCCTTGTAAGCTATGCTGATATTGTCTTTATAGGGACGCATTCTCAAAGGAAAAGTATGTGCTACTAAACTTTACTTCATTCCTCCAGCAACATTGTCCTACCAGTCCCATCTCAAACCAGAGTATGGAAATGCGCAGAATCTCAATAATGGTACTCGGCTACTACCACGGGACTACTGCACACCTGGCTGTAGGGTGTATTCACAAGCACTCGACCCAGGGCACCAACACGCCATTACATTCTAAGACAGCTCTAATCTATAGATTCCCATAGACTAAAGTAGTACTCAAAGAGCAGGAAATGAAACAATAAGAACAATACTACACTTAAGATAACATACTGACTACTTACTTCTAAACAAGTGAAGTTGATCCAATTATAGAAGTTCCAGTGATCGGGTGCCATAGGCTCCTGATACAAGCGTAGAGGAGTCACCGTACATGTCCTAGCTTTCCCTTCTTTCTCCTCCACTCACTTTTAGTTTCTCAAGACTCGATCTAGGCCACTTTCAAGGAAGGACTTGGATCTGTACTCTATCAACTTTGATATGCTGTTTGCTCTTGATTAGATCTACTAGCTCTCCACCTACTTCTAATTACATGTTCACTCTAATTCTACTTCACTAATTCTCAGAGAGAGATGATCCTCAAGCAATGGGACCCCTACTAAATCTTGTGAGATAATGAGATAATGAATGAGCGGTAATGAATTCAGCTTTTCAAACCTCGGTCGTGGAGTCTTCTTATATAGGTTGCCTTTATGCGCAGAATCGCAGACTCACTGGATCAAAATCTATCTGGGCCAATAACTGTGTGGGGAGGATGACCTCAAGGTCGGGTATACAACTCGCATCTGTGTGCTATGATGAGATCGACAGTGGGACTACCCACTCAAGCGCTTCTAAAAGGCTCAGGCCGTCTGGCGTAGGTGATCCTCGTCAAGATCTCCCTTCCCTCCTCAGTGTCTTCCTGTATGCTCTAGAGCGTTTTGTGTCCACATTTTGGGTCAAGTTACTTCACCTGCTAAGTCCTGCTGTCATCGCGATGAGATGTAAATTTAACTCCTCTCCACTCTTCTCGCGATTTATCCTGTTAGTCCCTCGAAAATCAGTATAAATCACCAAAGCTCATGGAATTATGTTAGATAAACCCCCTGGGACTTAAGGGCAAGCTTGATATTAATTTTAATCCCTTTTCATGTTTAGCTGACTAGTAATTTTATGCTATAACATGTCACCCGAACCAAAGCAAATTTCAAGAGAAAGCTCAAATCCCGCCAGGGTGCTTTCAAGGGATGAAACGCCTCTAGATGCAAGAGACAATCAAGCAATGCATCTTCTATCACTCTCTCTTTACTACCAAGAATTCAAATCTTCATGGATGGAGAGATGAGTGGAGGGGAGGCCCTCTACAAGCTCACAAGAGTGTAGAGTGTTCAAATGCGCGCAAGAGAGAGTCTCAAGAACCGTACTCAACCAAGCATATGGTAGAGCCCACTTCAAAATACATTATCGTTGCGGAGTTTTCGGTGCGACTCCGATCATCGCCATCGGACGCATTTCGGTGAAACCGGCCGCAGGGTCTCGGCTACCTCTCGGACTGCAAAGTGCGTCCGGCTCACAGAAGAGACAGCCGCCCATAGCGCCGACAAAGAACTTCGTGGAGCTCACCTATGCGCCCGGCTACAAGCACCGGATGCTTCCTGCCAATCATAGTCGTTCGGCCGGGCCTCAGGGCTTCGGGCGCGCTGTAACATATGTCTCGACAGACGCATCCCACCTGAAGCGGCCCTCCGGCCGAAGAGCCCCATGTCCTGGCACGCTCCTGGGCCGGGGTATGCCTCGGGTCGCCTTTTCTTGTTGCCTTCAAGTTGTTGTCGCCTTTTGCTTCAACCTTGCTTTCGCTTCTTGCCATGAGCGCCAACACCCTCGAAGATGATCATCGCGCATCACTTATGTTAGCGCGGCATGACCATTAGGGGCAAGAAACGGTTAGTGCTCTCATGTCCTAAATGCAATAATATGCAAGTCAATTGACCTAGAAGCACTTCACCAAAGGATTGTCGTGGCATCCCCTCTTGATAGCCTGGGCTATCTAGCAGAAAATCCTATCAAGATACCTTTGCCTTGACCCTCAGGAGTTTCCTTCAAAGCTCCATCGAGCTTGACGATCCATCATCATTATCCATGTTCATGATCATCATGCTCCACGTCATCCATGTAATCCTATCCCTCAAGTCACACTTAGAGCAAAGGATTAGCACAACAAGTGTGTCATCAATTTCCAAAACCAAACATGAGATTTCAAGGACCCAAAGGACATGGAGCGACCATGTCCCTCACTGTGAAAGCATACAGCCCCGCGTGACCATCCTCTACAACTCGCAAGCCAAGACCGCAAATGGGCAAGGCACCCGCGCACTTTATGGCTTACCACACCGACGCAAGCACCACCAAATCGGCAAATAGCCCACATCGACTAGGCCGCTCAAGCAAAATGGGACACGGAGGAGATGACGGAACGACGCCAGTAACACCCTAGTGTTAAGCATGTCATTAGCACATGCATTTCATACCATAAACATCATTAGCATGCGTGCATCTATCATTTATATCCTCGCTTTTTGCTTCTCATTGCATGCTATGCTTTGCCTTGTTATTTTATGTATGAAATACTTGCATAATTAGATGTTTAATATTTATTTATTCTTAGATATGTTTATAAGATGTTTTAGAGCAAGGTTGATGTTGGTCATGTTCCCTAATTATGTTTAATTAGAGTAGTTTGACTTGCTTTGACCTAGTTTGACCTTGAGAGTGATTTACCTTGTTTTGATTAAAAGTCCTAGCTAGGGTTTATGCATGTGTGTGCACCCTTCACGGAAAGTGTAGGTAATTTAGTGTGGAACAAAAAGGTGTTATAGGATCGTTTCATGAAAGTGAGTGGATCTTGTTAAAAAGTCGAAAAATAGTTTGATTTGAGCCGAAATTAGGGTTTGCTCGGTTTTTGGAGTGACCATGCTTTCGTTGATCGTAGTTTTAAATCTAGGCCAAACTAGCCAAAACTTTCTATATATGAAATGCTCAGAATTTTATAACTAACATTTCATTCAATATGAGTTTTGGCTGGTTTTGCACTAATCTCGGCACAGGGCAAAATAGGTCGATTTAGGGTTTGTTTTCAGTCTTTAGTGACGCCTCGAATTTTTGGCCGCCACCAAATTACCGCCGCCACCGCCGCCACGCCCGCGGACCGCGGCAAGGCCGCTGCGGTCGCACGCCGCCTCGACGATCCTCGCCAAGGCTGCGCTTGTCAAAGAGGGCAAGCACGCCCGTGCTTCAAGCCACCGCCCCCTCCTTGACCCTCTCACGCGATCGGGGTAGCCGAAGCGCCCACAAAGACCGCCATGGCCGCCACCGCGCCGCCCGCCATTCCTCGCTCACCACGCGGCCGGCCCCCTCCAAAATCCCCGCCGAAGCCGCTACATCCCTCCACCTCGATGCCTGCCGCCGAGCCAAAGGAGTCAGAGAACGCCGCCAAGATCGCTCGAAGCTCCTCGCCGAAAATCGGACCTGCCGAGCTCCCGCCGCCAAGCGGACGCGCCAACCGCCGCGACCGCCGTCCGATTCCCTCACGCGTACAGCCCCCGCCACCTCGCTAGCTACCAGCTCGAACCATTGCCGCCCAAATCGGGCCGTGAAACGCACCCGACCGGGCCGCTGGCCGCCGGGCCAGCGGGCCAAGGCCGCCTCACCATGGCTAGCCCCTCGCCCCGAGCCTCTCCGGCCGTCCCCAGTAGGGCGCACTCATGACCGCTCGATGTCTTGGTGCTGGAGCCCCTAGCCGTTGGAGCCGTGAGTGGCCCCACATCGCCGAACGCCGCCGAAGCCGCCGCGTGCGCGGACTCGCCGCCGGGCGACGCCGCCGAACGCCGCCAGTTCGGCCGCCCCTCGGCCGCCAAAACCCCGGATCCGTCCCTTGACCCCGGCACCCCCGTGCTCACCTCGCCGCCACCTCATCATCGGGAATCCGGGCGAGAGTTTCGCCATCCGCCGTCCCGCCGCCGCTTCGCCGCCGACCACGCCACCGTCCATCGGCCCATCTCCCGCCCACGCCACCATTCAAACCGCCTCGCCGAAGCCGAGTCCGTAGGTGCCCTTGGTTCACCGGGGAAAGTCACCGACGGGCGAAGATCCGCCCGTACCCGCCGCGCCGCTGCCCTGTTTCCGCCGACCCGCCGGTCCCACGTGTCGAGAATATCCTTTATATTTCTGTTTTTCCGTAATTACATGCTTAGCTTGCAAAATTCATATCTCTTGTCATTTTAGCTCCAATTTGAGTGAGACAAATTTTGTTGTGATTGTTATTCTCTGATCTATGCTAGAAAATTATGAGATTGCTTTTTCTGGTAGATTTTATATTTATTTATATTTATGCTAGTAAATGCCATGAAAATAGATAAATGTGTATCTTTCTTTT
Source organism: Hyparrhenia diplandra (assembly GCA_015847255.1). Classification (NCBI taxonomy): domain Eukaryota; kingdom Viridiplantae; phylum Streptophyta; class Magnoliopsida; order Poales; family Poaceae; genus Hyparrhenia; species Hyparrhenia diplandra. Next base: position 21,256 of record JADLZK010001793.1, read on the forward strand.
GGTGCATGACAAAATAGTGGTCCCTTTGTGAAATGTTCATGTTTTGTGATGTACATCATGGGAAAAATATGTTTGACCCTAGGTTCTGTGGTGGAAATACCATTTTTGATTTATGTGCTATTTACCATGCTTTCTTAGGAAATTCATAGGAAAATAATTACTAGGGTTATGGATGTGAGATTTGGTGTGCTTGGTTTTGATAGGTTTTAGTAGCATGTCATACTCGTAAATCTGTTGTCCGACACTTTCCATAGTACAAAAGTATTTTCATGCATAGATTTATTGCTAGCTTGACATTTTTGTGTAGGACAAGATATGCATGATCTTGCCATGAGATTTTTATGGTGGCCTTGTTAGACCAAGAAGATGCTCGTAATTTTTGTAGATTTTTCTAAGGTGTTTATGTATTTATCATAATTATGTTGCATGAAAAATAGCCTAGAAATGCATGTTTATGTTCAGGTAATATGTGTTGATAATTTTATTGTATGGTCTTAGCATGAATAGGATCTGTTGGTGTTTAGTTTGGTAAGCTTGGCAGTTTTGTCAATTTGTTGTTCCTAGCTTTTATATGTTTAAAGTATGCATATGTAGTGATTATTTAGGGGAATGTCATTTCATGTGCTTTTAGTTTATCCTTTGACTTGTCCAGTAGGTGTATTTGATAGATTATGACATGGCTTGTTTGCTGGTCAAGTTTTATAAGGGTTGCATGAGTAGTTTGCAAGTTATGGTGGTTGTATGTGATGATTGAGTTAGAAACAGGGCCTCTGTTTTCTGATTTCGAGTCTGTTAATGTTAGATTCAGGTCAGGGTGATATGGAATGTTTTGTAGGAAATTTCGTTAGCTTTCCAACGAAAGTATTTGTTCACTGATTTCGAGTTGTAGAACTCTCTCAGAGGACTGTTTTTACCGACAAAGATGTCTAGCTGCCATTTTCAAAGGTATTAGTGAAATAGGGTGTTTGCTTGATGTAGATTATTAGGTTTCTTGTGTAGTTATAATTGTGTTTCTCGCAAAAGAGATATCCACTTACTAATACCATACATCATAATACACTCATCCATTCCTTGTCAATCGCGGCATTCTTAATATTCCTCCGTGCATACGCATTCACATTGGATCGAAGGAATGAGAGCATGAGGAAATCGAAGAGCAGCAGGAAGGAGAGGTACACACCTCTAGAAGTGCATCAAGGGGAGGTCCCAGAAAGAAGCAGAGCACGCCGCCAAGCCGCTGAAGTGCCCAAGGCACCTTCTAACATCTTTTCAAGGCAAGCCCCCCGCATGCCGCCCTTTCCTATGCTTTCTAACTAAATTGATTTGTGTCCTTTTTATATATGTTGATGCATTAAGTTTAGGAAAATGGTTGAAACCGCTGATGCAATGTGATATCCTTGTTGAAGTTGTTATCCTATCCTATTTAGAGGTCTAGGTTATAAATGCTTAATATGGTGATTGCAAAGAGAAGCTGATTCCGGTCACTTGAGAGGATGTTTGTGGTTAGTCACATGGGTGACTAACGAGCCGCTGCTGAGAACCTCGAATAATAAAACATGCTTTAGATCGGATGGATATTGTGGTCTTTCCATCCGATCGATTAAGGACTCATACTTTGTCGGAATGTGGTCGGAAGTTGAACGCACTGGCTATATAGTAGGCCCGCCGGGTCATGAGCCACGGCTCGTGGGAATGTTAGGGGCCGGCCGTTTCGCTTATCGCCCTCCTTTGGTGATGGTGGTAGGGGATTTAATTGGGTGCAAGAAGATGCGCACGATGGCGCTGCCCCTCGTTGTTCCCGCTCACTTGGCACCCGAGAAGGAGGGGGTAGCCGGCAAGACCGAGACTTTTACGCCCCGTGAACGCCCTAGGAGTGATCGGGTCCGCAAAGACGTAGACCTGGTTTATGACAGGTATTCGCCACCGGTTTGCAATCGATTCGAATCGCCATCTCCCCGGATAGTGAGAACCGTGGTGCGCCCACGGCAATGTAGTCTTAATATTACAATATATGTTATATTATCATGCCGCCAAGCCGTTAAAATATGATCAAGTTACTTATGCCAAGTATTTATATTATCGAGCATATGTCTTTAACCTTGACTATACAGATCTATGGTTATGTATATCATAAATAACCTTTTAACTTGGAGAAATTCAAGTAGTATGTGTAGGCTCACTATTTCTGAAATAAATGTGAGTCACCAAATTTCCGTGATAAAGCCAAGCATAATCCTTTTGGAGTCTTTTTCCTTATTTTTCTCGTTTCGTGACGGTAAGTCTTGCAGAGTACAATTGAGTACTCACGGGTTTATTCCCAATCGCTGCGAGGTGTGACTGCCTAGCATGTTTCCATCCACTTGTGTGTTGCCGTGGTTGAAGAATAATGCCTAGGCATGGCAATCTCTATATTTCCCCTCGCCTCATGCTATTATAGGGTTGACACTATGTTGGCACTATCTTATTTTATTTCAATGAACAACTATTTGGTTTTGAAAGTTATTTCTTCCTCGACTCGAACTACTTTGCAAACAAATGTGTTCATCGTGACTGATTATAATCTATTTGAATTTGGTTTAAGATACCCGCGATTTGAACTACCGAGCTCAACGATCCTTGTTGTATTGTTGATGAGTTTGAAATCACTCGAGATTTCTCGAATACCGGGTTTATATGGACTCAAGTGTAGATCGCGATTGCTTCCGTAATTTTAATTATACTTGATTTCTTATAAATTGGTCGGCTCACACAACCGCATCGAGCTTAGTTCAAGATTTTAAAATCTGGACCGTATTAAAATTAAAATGAACCACTAATCTTTTGTGAAAAATTTTGCGTAAATAAAATCTTTTTCGCTGGTGTGAGTAAAAGATTTGCAAAATTAATAGTGCCATGGTCATACCTTTTTATGCCCGAGTAAGGACAAATGTGTGGCCCTATTAACTTGGGATGGGTTTATGCATCATATTTTGTTGTTTGTGTTTGGTTGCCGCGGCGGCTAGTAGTACGGGGCTACTCACTTGAGTAGTCATGCATGGATCGAAATACCCTACGCCCCTGTAAATGATGTTCAATACCTCGCCCAAGGTAAAGATGTGAGTCAGGAGAGCATGATCGGACAAACGCCGGTCTAGGGGTAAAAATAAAATGTTTTGAGAGCTCCGTGGTCCGTAGTGCCCCCGTGAGACTTGTGTATGGGTACAGGTGTGTGCCGGGTGTAAAATGTGTTTTTCGCAAGGTATGCGATGCATTTCGGGTGGACGATAAAAGCAGGTATATGCAATTTAAATTGCATTGCATAAATATATTGTGGGCTGAAATGAAATTGCAGTACACTAACCACGCGAAAAACGCGGTAGATCGACTAGCTACGACTTGTTTTTTTTTTGAGAGAACGCTGGTTGTGCCACCACTTATATCGAAAGTAGTAACTGATCTTTCCTATTGCCGTGAGGACGAAGTTACGCTCATGCATCATGTTTATAATGGTTATCGATTCATGCATTCACATAAATAAAATGGAAATGCATTCCTTTTTTCTTTCCTTTTTCTTCTTTGGTCGCCCCCTTGTTAAGGTACTCGCCCCATTTCGATAAAAGTGATCAACTTAAGTCTTGCTCTAACAAAGATTACCAAACCCTTGTTACCAATGGCCCTTGTAGCAACTAGTAGTAGCTAATTCATTGAAGAGCCTCGAAGATACAACGACACCAGAATTCCTGTGAGATGACCTAAGGTGTTGCTAATTGCATCCAAATGATAGTACAACTTGGATGGAAGGCATGGTAGCTTCTGCGGAGACCACGAGTACCATGTTTGCCACATTTTGATCATCAATGGCAAGGAGTGCCAAAGACAGAATACTATGGTAGTAGCCAACAAGGAGAAAGTGAGAGCAAAGGAATACCGTAAGGACAAGAAAGCCGCTAGAGTGCTTCAGAAAGCAACCACCGGCCAACAAAGGCCACCTAAGAGAATGCGGAATGAGACTAATAGCAGCCGAGGGCTGCAATCTATGCAAAAATATGTCGGAATAATTGAGATACCCTGGATTGTGAGAAAAGAAGAATCCAGCTCAAGCAAATGTTGTTGGACCAACAACGCCAATGATTAGCTCGACCTCTAGAAAGACTAGCCCGTAGTACCATACGCTAGTGCTGAAAAAAGGAGTCCCCGACCTAGAGCCAAGGTTAGCTAGTACAGCCTATAAGGAGACCAACCTAGCAAAGATTTGGAGTACGAAAGTGAAGAGCAGAACGATGTCTTTTCCTTTCCGGCTGCATGACTTCGAAATGAGATGTCAAGATGATCAGGTTGAGACCGCAGAATTTGAAGTATGCAAAAGATCTATGAGATACATCATAGCCACGCAGGAAAGGATGTGTTATCGGGTTGTTCAACGCACACCATCTTCACGCGACCGTGAAGAGGATGATGGTTGTTGCATTTAAGCCGCAATCACTAGAAATAGGTTTAGAACCCATCTCTAATAACGGCGCCGTAAAATGCGCCGCTGACATTCCTAAGTGAAAACCACCGCGGTTGGTGATAACACTAAGTACATCAACGATGATAGACCTTGCCAAATAAGATATTCATCCGCTAAGCGCACGGATCTATCATTGTAGCATTTCACCCTAAGTATTCGTGGTATCGTTATTTATATTTTCCCAAAGGAAGGCATGGTGGAAAAGGATCTAATAGAGACATGAACAAGATAACATGACTGTAAAGGACCAATGCTCATGATGGGGATATAAGGGAATGGTAAAGGGATAACTTGACACACTCACTCAAGCCAAACTCAAGGATAAAGATAAGTAAGGAATAAAGAAAGTCCTAAGTGGAGCATACAGATTCTAGTCATGGTCGCGGCATAGAACCGCTTGATAGTCGGGCAACACGCATGAGGGAGGAGGTCCGAGCCGAGAATGAAATGGATAGGAAACCTCCCTGCATCCACCCAATGGAAGGCATTTACTTAACTCCTACACAACATACTTAACGTGGGGGATTTCAAGGACGGTCAAGGCTTGTCACGACCCCCGCCCGCCTACCCCCTCAACCCGTGGCATGCCGTCATATTCGGGATACCCGCATCCTGACACCACGCCCCAAGATACTAGGACACTACTCATGTCCCCATGGCCCCCCACCCTACGGATGGACGGAATAGACACGAGCAAGCCCCGAAGGACACAACGAACCGCCATTCAAAGACAATCCCGACACTACCCAATTATATTGCATGAATGGTTTAAGCATAAAGTTCTATATGACGATATCACAACATAGAAACTATAGACTAGTTCATGTGTCATGATCATGTCAAGAACAACATGTTAGATCATAGGATAAATCACGAGGTATAGAAATAACATGAAGACTCTAATCCTAATGCACAACCAAGATAAGATAAGAGCAAGGCTTTGGAAGAATACCATAGAAAGATTTATTCCCCGAATCCATCTTCCAAGGAGCCAAGCCCCTCCTTGGTAGTTTTGCCTAGCTCCACATCCTAAACTACTAATCCTACTAGGAGGAGGAAGAAGAAGAAGTGGAGAGGAGAGAGTAGCTTTCTTTGTGAGGTGTGTGTTGAATGAGGGGAGAGGGCCTCCTTTATAGGTAGAGGAGAGGGTGCTCATTGGAAAATGTCCTCCCCATATGGAAGGAGCCAAAACCGCCCTTGGGCACCTTCCAAATCTGCTTGAACCGACCATCCAACGCCGGCACGCCCGCTTATGGAAGGTAATGTACCGCCGCCAAACCTGGGCCTGAAACCACCTCGGGATGGGTGCGGGCGCACTGTGTGGTGCGCGCCAAGACTGTCGGGTTTCTTGGGGCCGGCCTTGGCAGGCCGGGCATGTTTGGGCTTGAAAAGTTGTGTGGCGGTGTTTGCTCGGCCCGCCTCTGGCGGTTTGGTCCATTTCTCCCTTGGGCTTGATGTTCTTCGTGAATGCGCCTGTGGAGGCGCCTTTTTGGTACAAATTCCACTTGTTTCTTATATAAATCTGCACAATAAGAATTTGGACACTACAAGTGGAATTATGTCAATAATAAATGTATATGTGTGTAGTAAGGTATAGTTTCAACCCCTTATTGGTAGAATGTTGATTTTTAAAAAATGTGTCGCTAGTGACCGCCAACAATGGTTCGTGAGGATGCCGATGATGGGGGTGACATGTTGAACGCTTCATTGACGTCCGTAGATATGCTTCGCCTACATAGATGTACGCTAGATGTTAAGTTTCTCACGTGATCCTTGTTGAGAAATGTATCTTAGCTTTATCGCTAGCTTAATCCTTCTCTTGAGACTTTATTTCAACTACGGATCCTTTGGAGATGAAGTAATGGAGTAATCACCGGACTTCATTAAATGAACTACCAACCTCGAGGGATTTAGTGAAGGATACAAGCTCCATGAAAGTTTTGTGCATTATGCATACACTATGCACCTTTTGTGTATTAGTGTTGTGGTGATGTGATGTTTAACTTATGGTTACCTTTATTTGTTGACTTCTCAATAAATTCAGTGTAGCTATAATTTAATATCCATCTTCACTATTGCAATTATCAACTCAGAATCACCACTAAGGACATGTGGAGATGCCTCGTGAGAACGGACAAGCAACTTGACCTTGGAAAGCAAGTTTAGTCTATTTTTTGGTTGGCAAAATATTGAAGATTGAAGTATACCACCCACCTGTTGGATGAACTAGTAGGAACATGGTGTTCTCACCATTGTACCATTTATCCAGTTAATACTTCTATTACCTGGGCCAGGCCACACAAACTTTTTGTGAGGCTTATAAGGCCGCTGGGATCACTATGTAGCGGATGAATTTATGAGGGCAATGTAGAGTGCCAAAACAATAACTTGGTAACTACAAGCCTTCGACAATTTATCTTGCTATACCCTAGAGTACGAGAATTCTGAAGCCAATGAGTTAGTTAGTTTTCGAGAGAGGACTCACCGTCAAGATGCAAAATACCATTTGAACTTCAGATAGGAAGACCTTCGTTGCCCCGCATAGGAAAGATAACAATAACAACACTTGTTTTGCCACCAGATCAAGAAGAAAAACCCTTTTTAAGATGGCTTAGCTTAGAAAGACATTTCCACGCTCGTTGATCGACTATCCTTGTTAGTTGCAAGTTTTCAATATGGACCATCACCGAAGAAGTCACAATATGGAAACCTTTGGTACAAGAAATCCTATGCCACTCCAAAGATAGAAGAGAAGGATGACTTAGAATCCTAGGTACGCACCCTTTATGGGAAACAACTACAATGGCTATGAGAAGCTCGGACACTTTTACAGTTTTTGTCCACACCCAAGGAAGAGTGAGCCTAACAAGCATTCTTTTGGACAAGCTCACTACACCGGTCATATTTAAGAGATCCAAGAAGAAGGGTCAGAAACCATCAATACGTGCCTAACCAACCATTTTAATGCCGTTATTTTGTTTGACCTCTGAATTTTTACATTCAGATAAGAGTCGAACATCTATACAAGAGCATCATGGATAGATGATTGAATTGAACTTGGATATCCCCGCTTGGCAGAGATTGATCAATTTAGTGTGCGTAAAATGAGCAATACAATGAATAAGAGTGAGAGTTAAGAAATCTTAACTTCTCCGATAGTATTGTTTCGTTGGAGCTAGGATGTCATTTTGGAATTACGTTGGGCCTAATATAATGGGGAGCAATTATGGACATTTTAAAAAGGAGCAACTATCTTGAGAAACTCCCCAGATGGAAAAGAACCCAGATAATCATGCATCATCATATCTTTGCCGCATTGCAAGTTACCAAGATATCGTATATTTTTCCCTAAAAGTTGTCGAATACCCCGCCTAAAAGGTATGAAGAGTGCGGCACAGATTAGTACCGTGAATAACAATCGCTTTCTAGAAGAATATACAGGATACCATCAAATGAGATAGCTGAATTGACGCTATAGATGCAAGAATTATTGATCCAAGTTCACTCCAATCAAGCTCTTTATTGATCACCCCTAGAATGTGTTTGGATTACCGATCACTCAATGCGTAGCGATTGAGGACAAATATTTGTTTCCCCGGCACCGCCATTCTCTTGGTCAATTGTCGGATACTAATTAGATCTATCTTTATCTAGGTTACCAAAGAATACTAGATTTGACCACAAGACCATTTGAAGACCGCTTCTCTACAAGATATAGGCTTTATGAGTAATTTGCCATGTCCTTTGATCCGACAATTGCTCGCTTATTTTATATACCCAATGAAATTGGTATTCACGCCAAGTTATAACTTCGTGATCGTGTTTATAGATAACATTGTGGTATATTCGTAAATAATGAAGACCATGAAGAGTACCAAAGCGCCACGATAAGTTCCAAAGAAGTAGAAAATTGAGCTTGAAGAAAGTACAAATTCCTTGACATGTCTTACCCGAAGACTATCTTGTTGTGGATCCAAATATAGTCCGAAAGTGACCATGAATTTGGAGACAATAACGTTTGTTACTATGGTTTGAGTTTTTCTTAAGTTTAGTCGGGTTATCAATTTATAACCAACCTAAGATTCCTCGAACCCATGACAACGTTGTTGTAAGAAGAATGGAAAATTCGCGGTAAACACCGCAAAGGTGAGACGACTTTTGTATACTTATGAGAGTTCTTAACAATCGCTCTAGTGTTTGTAATGCACGGACATGGAGGAACCTTTTGATGTGTTTTGTGACGCCATGATTCAAGTTTGGTGTGCACTTGTACAAGTAGGACGGGTAATTATTATGTTTCGCGGGCAACCGAGGAAATCTAAGGTGAATTACCCAATATAGGATTTGGAAATTTCAGCTATAAGCGATGATACAACAACGATTTGTGCCCCTAACCTACTCGGATGTGTGTCGTGTTATGCCAACTACAAGAGTCTTCTTTACACCTTTCGCTTGAGATGTGTTAAAGACGAGACAAAGAAGATAATTAGAGCCGGGTACCTTAGACGATCCGAAAGCGACTTACCCTTAATGCCCGTGAACGCCGTCATAGTGTAGAGATCTCGGAGTCGAGAGCACATTGCACCCTTGCCAATCCATTGCTAGAAGAGAATTCAACTTGCCGCACCCTCCAATGTGCATAACTTTTGGTTTAAGTTCCCCGGAAAGACGGATAATCAAGGGACATGAAATTAGATAAAAGCATTTCCAAAGATCAACCGTGAGACTCAAAGAACATTGAGAGCACACTTCAAGATTGAAGATGATTATACCCAATGGTTGATGACCGCCATGTTATGAATAGGGATAAGAGAGCTCGTGAGATCAATCTTCCTAAAAATCACTCTCTTTTGCCTCTTGAATCATGTGATACTTCTTGTTGTCTTAACCCTAACTTGCATGTGATGCTTATCCATGCAAGGTCCAAAGAAGGATGTAAAATATCACGCTGGTTGTAGAATTGCTATGGTGTCGTGATTTATAACCGATGGTGCCGCTGACGAAAACCGAGACTCCCGTGGAGTGATCGACACAAGGTGTGCCGCCCAAGACGCTACCGGTATCGCCGTTACTAGTCGTGACTCATTGTCAAAACTACACTAGTGTGTTGTTTCTGCAGATACTTTCCTTGATCATCTATTCTATATCCCGTTGAAAGATCTTTATACAATCCTTGAATTTGAGCTTTGCCTTGGAATGGCAAATAAGATGATTTTTTTCAAGAATAGGTCACCGACATCAACATTAACAGACTACAAGAAGAGATAGACAAAGGGAAGTTGATGACCATCTCCATGGGTAGTGTCACCTTTTATGGACATGTGTCACTTTTATTTGATCAAAGAAAGCACCCAATGCTCATGGTTTGAACAGTTGGCAAGACAAATAAAGATCAAGATTATTTATTTCAATTGGATGTGAGTTTAAAAATCTCTCAAGCCCAAAGAAAGATGATAATGGTTGAGATATCCTAGAATTTTAGCCAAGAATCTCCAATATTTTAGAAAAGTTATACCAACAAGCAATGTAAGACCTTTTGGAATTCTAAGGTAGAGACTACGATTATCTCAAGCATCGACCATGAAGAGCAATTGAAGGTTTGAAATCGAAAAGAAGGCTAGCACCAAGATTAATAGATCCTTATCTAGGGAGTTTAGCCTCCAGAATGATAAGTCCCTTATCTAGGAAAACTAGCGTAGCAAGTGCGCTACCTAGATGGATGAAGACAAGTTTCAGCCTTTTCGTGGTTACTACCATTGAGAAATGTCCGAATGTACTTGGGAAATGTATTCGAGCCAGAGAAATTCAAGTCAACATCAACTTGACTTATTTTGAAGAACCAATCCGAGTTTGGATGTCAAAGGAAGAGCAAGTTGTAAAGTGATTGTAAGGTCGGCAAGATTCCATAGAGGACCCCGATGGGAATGATGCCGTGTAGGAGATAGAAAGTATCTTCGTGAGACTTATCCCATGTTTTTTTTTTTTTTAATAAGTAGTAACGCCAAATCTCTCGACGAGATTTCTTTAAGGGGGAAGATTTGTAACACCCTAGTGTTAAGCATGTCATTAGCACATGCATTTCATACCATAAACATCATTAGCATGCGTGCATCTATCATTTATATATATTTTTTTGCTTCTCATTGCATGCTATGCTTTGCCTTGTTATTTTATGTATGAAATGCTTGTATAATTAGATGTTTAATATTTATTTATTCTTAGATATGTTTATAAGATGTTTTAGAGCAAGGTTGATGTTGGTCATGTTCCCTAATTATGTTTAATTAGAGTAGTTTGACTTGCTTTTGACCTAGTTTGACCTTGAGAGTGATTTACCTTGTTTTGATTAAAAGTCCTAGCTAGGGTTTATGCATGTGTGTGCGCCCTTCACGTAAAAGTGTAGGTAATTTAGTGTAGAACAAAAGGTGTTATAGGATCGTTTCATGAAAGTGAGTGGATCTTGTTCGAAAAGTCGAAAATAGTTTGATTTGAGCCAAATTAGGGTTTGCTCGGTTTTTGGAGTGACCATGCTTCGTTGATCGTAGTTTTAAATCTAGGCCAAACTAGCCAAAACTTTCTATATATGAAATGCTCAGAATTTTTATAACGAACATTTCATTCAATATGAGTTTTGGCTGGTTTTGCACGAATCTCGAAGCACAGGGGCAAAATAGGTCGATTAGGGTTTGGTTTTCAGTTTTAGTGACGCTCGCTTTTTGGCCGCCATCGAATTGGCCGCCCACCGCCGCCACGCCCGCGGACAAGGCGTGTCGCGCATCGTCGACGACCGCCGCAGTGCCGTGTGCCTTGTCAAAGAGGGCAAGCACGCCTGCTTCCCAAGCCACCCTCCCGCCTCTCTCTTGACCTTCTCACGAATCAGCCACCGAAGCCGGCCCGCGAAGACGCCATGGCCGCCACCGCGCCGCCCGCCATTCCTCGCCACCACCATGTCGGCCCTCCAAAACTCACCCCGAGCTGCCTACATCCCTCCCACCCGATGCCTTTGCCGAGCCAGTGGGACCCAGAGAACGCGGCAAGACGCAAGGAAGTTTCTCCTTTCGCCGAAAATCGACGGGCCGGAAGCTCGGCCGCCGATGACGCGCCAACCGCCGCGACCGCCGTCCCGATTCCTCGCGGCACAGCCCCCGCCACCTCGCTAGCTACCAGCTCGAACCATTGCCGCCCAAATCGGGCCGCGAAACGACCCGACCGGCCGCCGCCACCGCGCCGCCGGAAGGCCGCAGGCGCTCACCGCGGGCTGCCCTGCCCCGAGCCTCTCGCCGTCTCGCCCCAGGCGCACTCATGACCGCCTCGATGTCCCTCGTGTCGGAGCCCTAGCCGGCTGGAGCCGTAGTGGCTCTCCCACATCACCGAACGCCGCGAGCCGCCGCCGCGGCCGCGGACCGCTGCCGGGCGCATCGCCGCTGAACGCCGCCAGCCTGGCCGCCCCTCGCCGCCAAACCTCCCGATCCGCCCGGCCCCCCGCACGCCGCGGCTCGCTTCGCCGCCACCTCGCCACCAGAACCAAGCAAGAGCTCCGCCACATGCCGGCCGCCGCCCGCCGCTGCCTCGCCGCCACCACGCCGCCGCCCATCGAAGCCCCGCTTCCACGGCCCACCATTCAAACCGCCTCGCCGAAAGCCGAGTCCGTAGGTGCCCTTTGGTTCGCCGGGGGAAAGTCACCGACGGCTTAAGATCTGCCGCGCCGCGCCGCTGCTCTATTTCTCGTCGCTGACCAGCGGGTCCCACGCGGTCGAGAATATCCTTTATATTTGCTTTTTCCGTAATTACATGCTTAGCTTGCAAAATTCATATCTCGGTCATTTTAGCTCCAATTTGAGTGAGACAAATTTTGTTGTGATTGTTATTCTCTGATCTATGCTAGAAAATTATGAGATTGCTTTTTTCTGGTAGATTTTATATTTATTTATATTTATGCTAGTAAATGCCATGAAAATAGATAAATGTGTATCTTTCTTTTGGTGCATGATAAAATAGTGGTCCCTTTGTGAAATGTTCATGTTTTGTGATGTACATCATGGGAAAAAATATGTTTGACCCTAGGTTCTGTGGTGGAAATACCATTTTTGATTTATGTGCTATTTACCATGCTTTCTTAGGAAATTCATAGGAAAATAATTACTAGGGTTATGGATGTGAGACTTGGTGTGCTTGGTTTTGATAGGTTTTAGTAGCATGTCATACTTAGAAATCTGTTGTCTGACACTTTCCATAGTACAAAGTATTTTCATGTATAGATTTATTGCTAGCTTGTCATTTTTGTGTAGGACAGTATATGCATGATCTTGCCATGAGATTTTTATGGTGGCCTTGTTAGACCAGTAGGATGCTCTGGTAATTTTTGTAGATTTTTCTAAGGTGTTTATGTATTTATCATAATTATGTTGCATGAAAAATAGCCTAGAAATGCATGTTTATGTTTAGGTAATATGTGTTGATAATTTTATTGTATGGTCTTAGCATGAATAGGATCTGTTGGTAAGCTTAGTTTGGTAAGCTTGGCAGTTTTGTCAATTTGTTGTTCCTAGCTTTTATATGTTTAAAGTGTGCATATGTAGTGATTATTTAGGGAATGTCATTTCATGTGCTTTAGTTTATCCTTTGACTTGTCCAGTAGGTGTATTTGATAGATTATGACATGGCTTGTTTGCTGGTCAAGTTTTATAAGGGTTGCATGAGTAGTTTGCAAGTTATGGTGGTTGTATGTGATGATTGAGTTAGAAACAGAGCCTCTGTTTTTCTGATTTCGAGTCTGTTAATGTTAGATTCAGGTCAGGGTGATTTGGAATGTTTTGTAGGAAATTTCTGTTAGCTTTCCAACGAGTATTTGTTCACTGATTTTGGAGTTGTAGAACTCTCTCAGAGGACTGTTTTTATCGACAGCATGTCTAGCTGCCATTTTCAAAGGTATTAGTGAAATATGGTGTTTGCTTGATGTAGATTATTAGGTTTCTTGTGTAGTTATAATTGTGTTTCTGCAGAAGAGATATCCACTTACTAATACCATACATCATAATGCACTCATCCATTCCTTGTCAATCGTGCATTCCTTAATATTCTCTCAGGCATACGAGATTCATATTGGATCGAAGGAATGAGAGCACGAGGAAATCGAGGAGCAAAGTAGAGGAAGGAGAGGTACACCTCTAGAAGTGCATCAAGGGGAGGTCCCCAAGAAGCAGAGCACGCCGTCAAGCCGCTGAAGTGCCCAAGGCACCTTCTAACATCTTTCTAAAGGCAAGCCCCTCGCATGCTGCCCTTTCCTATGCTTTCTAACTAAATTGATTTGTGTCCTTTTTTTATATATGTTGATGCATTAAGTTTAGGAAAATGGTTGAAACCGTTGATGCAATGTGATATCCTTGTTGAAGTTGTTATCCTATCCTATTTAGAGGTCTAGGTTATAAATGCTCAAGATGGTAATTGCAAAGTAGACAAAGTGATTCCTGGCCACTTGAGAGGATGTTTGTGGTTAGTCACATGGGTGACTAACGAGCCGCCGTTGAGAACCTCGAATAATAAAACATGCTTAGATCGGATGGTGTGGGGATCGATATTTGGGATACCCATGAACGAAGCTCTTGTCTCAAAGCAACCACTTAACGAGACATCCCACGCTGGCTCGTGAGGTCCTCGCCGCAGCATGAGCTCTCCACGCAAAGGCAGGCTCTCCGCCTCGCCGCTCTCGCAAATGAGCTCCTCGTGACGAAGATCCATCGCCCGCCCGCCGAGGTCTCCTGGCGACGAAGCCCCTCGCCTCCCGGCAGCTGCATCTCATCCGACCTCTTTCCGCTTCGCCGAAGCCCCCGCGGATTTAGCGCCAAGAAAGACGGCCGTAGAGAGCTCAACCATCCGCTTCCCCGGCTAGAAGTCAAGGGTACGGAGTCGGTCAACAACTCCCTTCCCGAAGCCCAACCACTCTCGACGGACGCGTGAGTCAATGTGAGCGCCACAGCCTACGTGGAGAGGTCATTCGACCACCTCGCCATACCCCCGCCGGCTCCAACAACCCCCGCCACAAAGGTCGCGTGTGGACATACGGGTACGACTTCCCATCAACAAGATGGGCACGCCCATACCGAGAAGACGCCTTCCAATCGGATTAGAGACAGGCGACGCCCGACCACCGCCCAAAACCCCGATTCCCCGCACGCGACGACCAATTTCGCATCCAGCACCCGGAGTTCGAAGGAAGCTCGCCCACGCCGAGAGCTCACCGTAGAGAGCTCTTTTCTTGCATCCAAAACTCAGACATGTATCTGTATTTTTCTTTAAGTCCTCAACTCGATGAGAGCTCTCGAAAGCCTCGCCCTTGCGACTATAAAAGGGGGGGAGGCAGCCCTCCGGGTTGAGGCAAGGTTCAAGATTTCAACACCCAAAGACCCGCACTCACACACTCGATATTGGCACTAGCCTCAATCATAGAGACTTGGGAGCCCTCTCCCTCTCGCCTTGCTTGTACTAGCCCCGGTGATGAGCATCCGAAGCTCGATAGTGATCACACCGACTAGGGAGCCCGATTTGCCCCGAACCAAGATAAATCTTGTGTCATTGTTCTAGAGCTAGGCCATCGAGCACGATTAGCCGCATATTACCGTGATCGCGGTATTAGACCACTACGCTTGGCGTTGTAGGGGCAGCGCTTAGTGCGACGCTTTTCCCCATCCGATGGCTTCTCCGCTTCGACACCCGCTAGCCGCTTAAAGTGTACGCGCTTCGGCACTATCGATTTCTCCGGCGCCGCGGCCGGGTGGAGTCCCCTCACCGGGAGCTGGTGCCCGCCCGCCTCGGGATGCGGCGCGAGGACACTCCCCGGCCGCCTCGAGGCGCTACCGACTCCGCCCCGACGAGCATGGGGCGGGATTCGACCCTCTCCCGCCGGTCAGCTCCCATCCGGCCGCCGTGGATCGCTCGCTCTTATCAAGGACTCGCCCCAACATCTCCCGGGACGCGAGCCTACGCAGCTCGTTTCCGCGATGTGACCTTCTCCACCGCCAACGCCATCCCCGGCAGCTCACCGGAGAGGAGGCGCTGTCTGGCCGACGAAGTTCACGGCAGCCTTATGCCTGATGTACCCCCGACGGGCAAAGCGGGTTTTCCACTCTACCGTGGCGAGCCCCGCTAGCATCAAAGATCCATGAGCTCGAAGCTCGCTCGATGGGATGAGCTCTCATGGATTGCGACTCCCACGCATCGCGGTTACATGTGTCACACCCCTCGAGGGTGCGTAGAGGAAGTCCACTCGAGCGACGCTGCCCCAACACACGCCACGGGACTTCGCCAAGGCGCCGTGAGCGCCCTGTCGACCGCGCTAAGGCTCGGCCGAAGAGCTCGAGGAGCTCGAACGCCGCAGCAGCCCTAAGAGCGCTGGAAGCCCTCCTCGCCGAAAGCGTGGAGGGAGATAAAGAATCACGCAGCACGCAGCACGCAGCTCGAGCCCGCGAGGTCCATGACCGTGATCAACCGACGAGGGGCTCCTACAGCTCCCCGCCGGTGTTCGAGAGCATCCTGCACCTCGGCGGGCCGCCGCTGGGCTGCCCTACGCCGCCGCCTGCCCCTCGAGGGACCCGAGGCACGCAGACCCATGCGAGCAGCTTCAAGAGACTCTCGCGAGGCGGCGGCCCAAAGTAAAAGCAAGCTCTCGCGGTTCACCGACGCATCGGCTGGAGGAGCACGAGGCTTCTCCCTACCCTCGAGGTCCACGCGACGCACTGACGAAGTCGGGCGAGAACCGCGACGCTGTGGATACCATCAACGCCCGGCGCAAAAGCTGAGGCTCGAGACGAGAAGAACGCGCTCCCGTGACGACGTATAGTACCACCGCGACTCACCACGTGAAGTGCCCTCGCACTCTACAGCAGCAGCTGACGCGCGTGGCCGCCACGACATAGGGTAAGAAGACAAGAGCCGCAGCTCCCACGCCGTGCGCCGCCCTGAGCCCGCTCTCCCAAACGGGACCGCCGGCCTCGAAGCTCGAGCTCGAGGAGGCCTAAGGCCTTCGACTCACGCATCCACGACGCCCGCTCCTCTCGCTTCGGAGCTCCGACCTCGGTGCGTAGTACAATGGGGAGACCGACTCCCCGCCACATGGCTCGAGGACTATCGCCTTTGGCCGCCGTGCCGAGGTGCCGACAAATGACTACTTCATCATCCGCAACCTCCCGCCTTCCACGCAGATTCGGGCGCGATCGCGGGCTTTTGAGCACCTCACCGAGGGCACCATCCGCAATCGGGAGGATCTCGCGCTGACGCCTTCGCCTGGCAACTTCCGTGGCACCTACGCCCGCCAAGCACGCACGCGGGACTCCGCGAGGCCGCAAGCGTAAGAAGGGGGAGAGCCTCGCGCGACTGACATCAGCGCCCAAGCTCGCAACAACCTCTTAGAGGCCTCCCGACCGGAGATCATCACCGCCTTCTTTACCTTCGGCACTACCGCGAGACCCCGATCCACGAGCCTCGGCGCCTAGAAGCCCCGAACCATGAAGGAGCCTCGACCTCGCCACGCCGGCCAAGGGAGAGGACGCCATCTCCGCCGCCACGCAAGGGGCAAGCCAAAAGCATGCACTCTATTAAGAAGTCGGGATCGAACTCCCCGCAGGAAGAGGGAACAAGAAGAAAGCACCCCTCGCTGACGACAACGACGATGAAGCCGCGGGTCGCCGCGACAAGCTAGCAAGGGGCCGGGCGGGTAAGGGGGGCAAGCCTCATCCCCAAAAGAGCACTTCGACAAGATGCTCGAGGAGCCGTGCCCGCACCACGAGGGCCTGGCCAAGCACAAGATGAAGGGATCGCCGTCTTCATGAAGAAGCACGTGATGGCACGCCAAGGCGGTGGCGGTACAAGGGCGACGCATCTAAGGACGCCAAAACCGCCCGGTGGAGTTCGACGCCGACATGTACGTACGAGGACGGTGCCGCTAACGCCGCTCGGGCGGGCCACCGGCCACGAAGTCCAAGCGCCAGCATAAGCTCACGCTGGCCACAGGTCCTTTCACCGAGCCGGCTACCCCGAAGTACTCAAGGGTCGAGCTCGGGCTGTATCACCTTTCGACAAGGCCGATCATCCCCTCGACACATCCCTGCACTCAGTGAAGGTACCCCGCCGTCGCCGATCCCATCATTGGCACCTTGCGCCTGGAAAGGTGTTGATGGACGGCGGCAGCGCCTCAACCTCCTCTACCTCCACGCGCCTCCAAGCCTCTTTGGCATCCCCTAAGGCACGCTCTCGCCTGCCGCCGGAGCCGATCCACCGGTGGTGCTGTGGAAGCAGATGCTCCCCGCCGGACGGGATCGACTCTCCCCCGTCACCTTCGCACCCTGACAACTTCCGCAAAGAGGTCCTCACGCCGAGGTGCTCCTGCTCAAGAACGCTTACCACGCCTCGCTGGGGGCGGCCGTGCGGCGCGGTTCATGGCCGCCCCCAACTACACCTACCTCAAGCTCAAGATCCCTCACCGAGGGGGTCATCACCGCCGACTCCACCTTCGAAAGCATGCATTCGGCCGCGTAGGCCGCCGCCGCCCAAGACGCCGACGCCGCCGCCGATCGATCGAAAGCAGATGCGCCTCAAGATGGCGTTCGCCACGCCAAGACTCCCCCGAAGCTCAAAAGAAGGCGCAGCACGAAGCTCAACCGGCCGAGCTTCTGGAAGGTAGCACGAGCTCACCGCCGAAGCTCGAAGGTCACGGCATATTCGAGCCCGAGAAGGACGCCAAGGAGGTCACTTGGCCGACAAGCGATGGGCGCACTTTCCTCAGGTGTCGAGCCTCCCCCAAATAGAAAGCGAGCTCGCCGACTTCCTCCGCGGTGAACCTCGATGTATTCGGCAGGAGGGCCTCGGACATGCCGCATACCCAGGGAAGTCGCCAGCACCTTGAATATCAAACCGCTTCGGCCGTGAAGCGTAGGCCGTAGACGCTGACGACGACGATCGACGCCAGTAATCGCCGAGGAGATAGATGTTTTTTAGCCGCTAGGTTTATCAAGGAGGTGTATCATCCCCGGGAGTGGATAGCCAACCCCGCATTCAGTTAAGAAGAAGAATGGGAAATGGAGAATGTGTGTTGATTACACGGGTCTCAACAAGGCATGCTCGAAGGATCCGCTTCCTTTGCCGCCAGACGACCAAATTGTTGACTCCACCTCGGTGCGACGCCTCGCTTTCGACACCTACTCCGGCTACTACCGATCAGGATGAACGAAGCTCGATCAGCCGCTACTTCCTTCATCAATCCGCTTGGCGATTTCGTTACGTGACAATGCCCCTTCGTTTGAAAAACGCCGGGCGCCACCTTTCGAGGTGCATGCAGAAAGTCTTCAAAGAGCTCCTGAAAGCTCAGAGAAGCATATGTCGTCCACGACATCGTTGTCAAGACGGCGCCAAAGAGCTCATCCCCGACTTAAAAGGTCTTTTGCCAAGTTCCAGAGTTCTGAGTCAAGCTCAATCCCGGTAGCGTGCTCTCGGGTCCCTCGAGGGAAGCTGCTTGGCTTCATCGCTTCGAACGCGGGTATTGAGGCCAACCCCGGAGAAAATCGCCGCCATCACGCAGCATGGGGCCAATAAAAACGCTAAGCGCGCGTAACGGCTCACCGGATGCCTAGCCGCGCTTAAGTCGCTTTCATAGCTCGACTCGGGAACGGAGCCTCCCACTCTGACAAGCCGCTGAAGAAGTCGAGAGCTTTTGCCTCGACCGATGAGGCCCAACAAGCTTCGACTGCGGGAGCAACTACTTGCTAATCTCGCTTCGCATCGCGTGCGCCTATGCCCAACGAACCGATCCTCTTTACATCTCTCGCCACCTCAAGGTGGTGAGCACCGCACTCGCCGCCGAGGGAGGAGGAAGGGCACGCTGCCAAGGTATGCGCCCCGTGTACTTTCATCGCTGAAGTCCTCACCGACTACTAAGACTCGCTGCACACAAACCGAAGCTCGTGGTACGCTCGCCGATCACCCGCGCAAGCTCGCATTACTGACTCCCATCCGGCCGAGTCATCTTCCCAAGTTCCCTCTGGCGAGGCTCATCCGTAGCCCCGAGGTTACGGCCGCATGGGCCAAGTAGGCTATTGAGCTCATGGGACCCGACATCACCTACGCCCCCTGCAGACGCCATAAAAATCCCGTGCTCTAGCGTACTTCATCGCGAGTGGATCGAGGTCGCAGCAACGCGCCGTGCCCGGCGACATCGAGTACTTGACGCCGTATTTCGACGGGTCCGCGAAAAGTACGGCGCCGCTGCGCCGACTCGCCTTTCATCTCTCGAAACACAGGTGCGCATGAAGTACTCCATCCGCCTACACTTTCCCGCTGGCCCAACAACGCGGGCCGAGTACGCAGGCCCTCGTGAACGGCTTGCGATCGCGCGCGAAGCTCGGCTGGCCCCGGCACTCGAGGTTCGGGGCTTACTCGAGCTCGCCAAGAACCAAGTCATGAAGGAAGTCGACCGCGATCAACCCAAGATGATCGCCTACCACCGGAGCGTCCGAGAGCTCGAGGAGCACTTCCACGGGCTCGAGGTCAACCACATTCACCGCCACTCAACAACGACGCTGATGTTCTCGCTAAGTCAAGGCCGACGTCGCCGGCCCCGCCAGCGCCTTCATGCACGTAATCAGCGCAAAACCATCGATATCGACTCAAAAGATGACCTCGCGACGCACATGACGCTAATCTCGACCGCCGACGCCCGAAGCCTCGACCCTATGGAGGTAGGCGCCCTACAAGCCCGAGCTCCCTCCCAACGCTGGCAAGGCTTGCTCTAGCCACGAAGCTCACACCCAACCGCTCTGGGGCCGGCTCGGGCTAGATCGAGCTCACCGCTGACGGCTCGAGCTCGATCGGGCGATCCCACCGCTCCAAAGTGGGTTCAAGGAAGGCAAGCCCCAGGGCAAGAGGAATCAAGGGCGCTCGGGCCAAGGGCCAAGTCGCTTCACCGCTTCGCAAGAGTTTCACGGCTACGGAGTTCTCCTAAGGCGTCCCTCCAAAGATCAGATCACTTTGGTGAGCAAGGGAGAAGCTCGCCAAAGAGATCCACTCCGCGCACGCGCGCTACCATGCGGCGCCACGAGTTTTCCGAAGGCATTCCTACAGGTTTTACCGCCAACCGCTAAGTGACGCCATCCGACCGGCCCGACGCCGCTGGCGATGCAAGTTCTTCGCCAGTGTATAATACCGCTTAAGTCCTCCTGCACGATCCTACCTCACTTGCCATTTGGCGGTCCGGGGCCTCAATATGGTGGGATCTTTCCCCGTAGACTACGGGCTACACGCGACCTCCTCGCCGCCATCGGCTGTAAGTTCTCAAAGTGGATCGAGGTCATGCCTATCGCCATGTCAAGTGACTGGGCCACTAACCCATACATTTTTAACGCCAACATTCTACCAATAAGGCTGAAACTATACTTTACTACACGCATATACATTTATTATTGACATAATTCCATACGCACCTCCTGCGTCGCCATCGACAAATTCTCCAAGGATCAGAGGTCTCCATCGCACGATGTCGAAATGAGAGACCGCCAAGCTCTTCACCGGCATCATCCACCGATTCGGGTCCCGAACTCTATCATCACCGACACGGCACCAACTGCGGGGAGGTCTTCATCGACCGGTGCAGCTGATCACGCAGATCCGCGCCGACACGGCTCCGTCATCCGGCGAACCCAACCCATGCAGAGTGCTAATGGCATGATCCGCAGGCGTAAAGTCAATGCATCTTGCGCTCCAAATACGCTCACCGATGGCTCGAGCTCCCCTATCGCATGGAGTTTCTCGCATAACTCCAAGCGTAGCCACGGACTATCGCTTCTTCCTCGCTCGTCCGAGGTCGCGGTCTCCCACCGACCTCGACACGGCTCGCCCACATCCAGCCTTCAACGAGCACAACAACCGAACCGCTCAAGACGCTGCCGATCGCCGACGGTCTGACATCGCCCTCATCCACTCCGCCCAAGTACTGCGGTCCATGGCGCTACCACGCGACCGCCACATCAAGGGGCGAGCTTTTCGGCGTTGGTGACTACGTCTGCGTCGAGTCGATCGAGCTCAAAAGGACAAGCACAAGCTCGGCGCCCGTGGGAAGGGCCCTTCACCATCGACCAAGTGCTTTGAGGCGGGCACATACAAGCTCAAGGACCACCAGGCGAGTCCTCACCAGCGCATGGAACATCGAGCGGCTCGTCGCCTACCCCTAAGTGTATTTCGAAAGCGTTGTAGCTGCGAGAGCTCAATAAAAGCACAAATTGATGCAAAAAAATATGTGCAAGCATTTCGAATTCTTTCCTTAGCACATCGAGCAACGGCCAGGCCTTACGCCCGGCGCAGACCGCCCTGCTCGGGGGCTACAAGGAGCGGGGTGCACACCCACGTTTTTAACGGGATACCCGTGAGCGAGCTCGGCCCAAACATGACCCCGAACCCGGCCAAGTGAGAAAGGAAGGACATCCTACCGTGCACACGAAGTCTTCACCACAAGAGCTTCCATGCAAGGACAAGCCCGCCGCCGGCTCTCATAAACGAGCCCTCTGACAGATTCGCCGTTCGCCTCGCCGGTCTCGACGACAAGCTCCCTTTGTCTTCAACGCGCCAACCTCGCCCCGGACTTTTTCCGTCTTCGCCGAGCTCCTCGCTGGAGGAGCCTCACGACCACAACCGCCGAGAGCTCCGTCCGCCCGCTCTTCGAAGAAGCTCGCGGTACGGAGTCGCCAACAACTCTCTCGACAAGCTCAACCACTTTCGCGCAGACCGCAGCCACGTTGTCGCATAACATGTGGAGAGGTCATTCGACCACCTCGCCATACCCCGCTGCTCCAACAAGCCTCCGCTATAGTGCCACACAGCCATACCGGGCACGCCTCCCATCGACCTGCGTATGGACACCCCCCATACCGAAGACATCTTCCAACTGACAGAGACAAGGCGACGCCTACGACCATCCAAACCCTGACATTCCCGCGTGCACGACGACGACTCCGATTTTGGCGCCCAAGATGCTCACACAAAGGAGCCCGACCGCGCGAGAGCTCGCGCCCGAGCTCTTCCTTCCACATATCTCGCAACCCCGTACACTGCTTCATTTCTCCAAGTCCTCAGCCCAGAGGAGTTCGTCCCCCCACCCCTGCGCACTATAAAAGGGGAAGTAGGCCTCCTCGGTTGGGGAAAAAAAAAACAACGAGGTTCAATCTCGAACACCACTATTTCCACTGATATTGGCACTAGCCTCAATCATAGAGACTTGGGAGCCCTCTCCCTCTCGCCTTGCTTGTATCGAGTCCCTGCATGAGACATTTGAGCTCTGGATAGTGATCACACCGGACTAGTGAGCTGATTTGCCCCGAACCAAGATAAATCTCGTGTCATTGTCTCTAGAGCTAGGCCATCTGAGCACGATAGCCAAACATTCTTTCGTGGCGGTGGTATTAGACCACGCGGCGGTTGGCAGCGCCCGAGGGTAGGGGCGAGCGCTAGTGCGGCGTTCTCCCACTCGATGGCTTCCTGCAGCCGCGGCAGCCGCTAGCGCTAGCGATGCGGCCCGGCACTCATCGATTTCTGCGGCGCCCGTGCGGGAGTCCCCTCACGGGAGCTACCTTCACCCCAGCCCAATGCGGCGTGAGGACATTCCCGGCCGCCTCAGGCGTCACCCAGGCTCCGTCACGGCGAGCATGGGTGGGATTTGACTTCAGCGCCCGGTCGGCCCCATCACGCGCCCGGCGGATACGCTTCTTCGTCCTTATCAGGACCTGCTCCCGAGCTGACTACGGGGCGTGAGCCTACGCGAGCTACGTTGCGCGATGTGACCTTCTCTCCACCACCAGACGTCGATAAAATGCGGCTTCGCCCGGAGAGGGCGTTGTCGGTCGGCGAAGTTCACGGCGGCCTATGCCGGGGATGTACCACGGCGGACGACGGGCCTTCCGCGCTGCTTTGGGGGCGGCGAGCCGGCGGGACCAGCGTCCATGAGGCTCGAGCTCGCCCTGCGATGGGATGAGCCTCATGGATTGCGACCCCGCAGCGTCATTGCTACATGTGCCACACCCCGAGGGTGCGGTAGAAAGAAGTCCACTTTCGGCGGCGCCTCCGAACACACGCCTCGGGACTCGCGCCGCGCCCGGCCGCGAGCGCCTATCGACGCATCAAGGCTGCATTTGGAAGAGCTCGAGAGCTCAGCGGGCGGCCCAAGCCTTGAAAGCCCTCTCGCCCGAGCAAGGGGGAGCGGCAATCCGCGAGCGCGAGCTCCGGGCCGCGAGGTCCACGAGCCCGCATCAACCCAGGGCGAGGGCCGGAACGGCTCCGCCGGTGTTAGGAAAGCATCCCGAGCACGGCGGCGACTGCCCGGCTGCTCCCTACGTCGTTCCCGGCCCCGAGACCGAGGCACGCGAGGACCCCACGAGCAGCTCAAGAGACTCTGGCGGAGCAGCTGGTCCAGCGGCGGCAAAGCTCGCGTCTCACCGACGACGGCTGGCGGAGAACGAGGCTTCCTCCCACCCCGAGGTCCACCACGGCGAGGGGTGGCGGGACTGCGGCGCCGGGGACACCATCAATGCGGCGCCAAAGGTGAGCGCGGCCCAGAAGAACGTCCCGGGGCGGCGGCAAAGTACCACGCGGCGACCACGAGCGTCCGCACCTACGGCAAGCGGCGCGGTGGGCGCCACGGCGATGAAGAAGGCGAGAAACGCAGCCCCACACGGTGCGTCGCCAGCGGAGCGATCTCCCAAAAGCGAGACCGCCCGGTCCTCGAGCTCGAGCTCCAGGAGGCGAGGCGTTGACTCCGCGCATTCACGGCGCCCCATTTCCTTCGTTCCAGAGCTCAGGCCTCGATGCGAGTACAATGGGGAGACCGACCTGCACGGCTCGAGGATTACCGCCTCATTTTGTCGAGTACGAGGCGGCACGACAACGACTACTTCATCATCGCAGACCTCCCGCTTTTACCTTGCGAGATTCGGCCGCGGTCATGGCGGAGCACCTCCGGGAGAGTCACCATCAATAGCTGGGAGGACACGAGCGGCGTCTTCGTCGGCAGCTTCGAGCACCAACACCGGGCCAAACGCGATGTCGGGACCTCGAGGGGTGCAAGCGAGAAGAAGGGGGAGAGACTGCTTGCGACTACATCGGCGCTTCTCAAGCTACGCAACAACCTCTCGAGGCCTCCGACTCGAGGTCATCACGCGCCTTCACGTTCGGGCACGCTTGCGAAACCCTCATCCACGAGCTCGACGTCGAAGCCCAAGGCCGTGAAAGAGCTCCTCGACCTCGCCACCCGCCCGCCGGGAGAGGGCGCCCGTCTCCGCCGATCACGGGCAAGAGGGCAAACCCAAAGGTCGGCGACGGCGTCACCGAGGATACGGCTCGCGCTCGCAAGAAAAAGAACAAGAAGAACAAGCGTCAGCGGCGGCGGCGATGGCGAGTTGGTCGCCGTGGCGGACTAAGCCAAAGTCGGCCCCAAAGGGTGGCGCGAACCGTGCCCAAAGAGCATTTCGACAAGATGCTTTCGAGGCACCGTGACCCACACCACGAGGGCGGTCAAGCACAAGATGAAGGATGCGCCTCATGAAGAAGCATGTGATGGAGCACGCTGCGAGGAGGGAGGCAGGGCGGCTGGCGACAAGGGCGCCAAGCTAGCTCCCGGCGAGTTCGATGGTGACCTCTACATCGAGGGCGGCGCCATCAGCGTAGTCGCCGGGGAGCTCGGCTCACGAGGTCAAAGCGTCGCGAAGCTCACCGCCCGTGAGGTCCTCTTCACCCGAGCCAGCGATGCCCACCTACCTCAAGTGGTCAAGCTGCGGCGATCACCTTGCCGACAAAAGGCGGACCACCCACGACACATCCCCATACACGGGGAGGTACCGCTTGTCGTCGACCCCATCGATCGGCACCCAGCGCCTGCGGCAAGTGGCGATGGGCGGCGGCGGCGGCCTCAACCTCCTCTACATCCCACAGCGCTCCAAGCCCTTGGCATTCCCAGGCGTGACTCGCCCTCGCCAGCGGAGCGATCCGCGGCATGAGTGCGGGAAGCGGATGGTCCCGCTTCGGGTGGATCGATCTCCCGTCACCGCCGGCACCGGGACAACTTCGCAAAGGAGGTCCCTCACGTTCGAGTGCTCCCCTTCAGAAAACGCCTACCACCGCTGTTGGGGCGGCCATGCTACTGCGAGTTCGCCAGCGTCCCCACCACCTACCTCAAGCTCAAGATCCACGGGCGAAGGGGTCATCACCGTCGACTCCACCTTCGAGCGCGCCTTCCGCTGAAGCGGCTGCCGTCGATGCGCCGACAGCGGCAATCGAGATCGAAAGAGATGCTGCGAAAGATGATGGCCTAGGCTAGCGCGAGGACTCCCCGAGCTCAAGAAGGTGGCGGCGGCAGGGAAACGCGGCCGAGCGAGCTGCGACAAAGCTCGGGGAACACGAGCTCTCTCGGCGAGGCGACAAGATCCGCGGCACGTTCGAGCCGAAGGGCGCCAAGGAGGTCAAGATCGCGGCACGCGCGCGCGCTCTGCGTGGGGTCAGAGCTCTCTCCCAAATAGGGAAAGTGAGCTGCGTCGACTTCCTCCGTCGCGAACCTCGAGCATATTAGCGTGGAGGGCCACCGGATATGCCCGCATACCGAGGAAAGTCGCCGAGCACTCCTTGAATATCAACCCGGCTCTCGTACGTGAAGCAAAGGCTCGACGCGTTCGGGGCGACGACGACGCCAGTGCAATCACCGAGGAGATAGACAAGCTCTTAGCCGCTTAGGTTTATCAAGGAGGTGTACCATCGTGGATAGCCAACCCGTACTGGATTGTAAGAAGAATGGAAACGGAGAATGTGTGTTGATTACACGGTCTCAACAAGGCATGCCGGTTGATCCGCTTTCCTTTGCAAGATCGACCAAATTGTTGACTCCACCAGTGCGACGCCCGTTTTCTTGATGCTTACTCCGGCTACCACCGGTCGCTGATGAATGAGCACCGATATTTCGCTACCTCCTTCATCACTTCCGTTTGGCGATGCATTTACGTAACAATGCCCTTCGATTGAAAATGCCGGTGCCACCTTCCAAAGGTGCATGCAGTCTTCTTCAAAGAGCTCCTGAAAGCTCATAGAAGCATATGTCGACGATATCGTTGTCAAGACAAAGCATTTCGAAAAACTCATCCGACCTCAAAAGGTCTTCGCCAACTCCATGAGTTCGGGGTATCGCTCAACCCAAAAAGTGCGTTTTTGGGGTCCCAGGAAAGTAGCAGCTTCATCGTCTCCGGCGTGGCATCGAGGCTAACCCGGGAGAAAATCGCCGCCATCACGAACATAGGGCCCGATCGGAAATGTCAAATGCGTTACAGCGACTCACGGGGTGCCCTAGCGGCGTTAAGTCGTTTCATAGCTTGACTCGGGAGCGAGCCTCCCACTCTACAAGTTCTTTGAAAAAGGCGGCGCTTTTTCACGGGACCGACGAGGCCCGGCAAGCCCTCGACTCAGCGAAGCAACTCCTGTGCCAATCCGCGTACTGCGTCCGCGCCCGCACGACCGAACCGATCCTCCTCTACATCTCGGCCACCTCGAAGGTGGTGAGCACCGCGCTCGTCGTCGAGAGGGAGGAGGAAGAACGCAGCGCTCAAGATACTGGCGCCCGGTGTACTTCAGCCCGAGCGAGGTCCTCACCCGACACCAAGACTTCGTTCGCAGCGCGGCTCGAGAAGCTTCGTATGCGCATTGCTAATCACTCGGCGCAAAACTTCGGACACTACGCCGACTCCCACCCGATCCGCGAGTAGATCTCCAAGTACCGCTTCGGCGAGATCATCCGTAGCCCCAAGGTTCACGGGCCGCATAGCCAAGTGGGCAATCGAGCTCATGGGGGCCCGACATCACCTACGCCTCGAGAGGCGCCATAAAGTCTCCGGGCCACGGCCCGACTTCATCGCCGAGTGGGGTCGAGGTCGGCGGCCACCCGAACCGGCGACATGCCAGTCTTGGGCGGCGTATTTCGGCGGATCCGCGTGAAAAAGTATGGCGCCGCGTCCGGGCTGCGTCTTCACCTCCCGAACAAGGTGCGCGCCATGAAGTACTCGATCGCCTATGCTTCCCGGCGTCCAACAGCGTGGCGAATCACGAGGCTACGGTGAATGGCTTCGCGTATACGCACGCGAGCTCGAGCATCCGGCACCTCGAGGTCAGGCGACTCCGAGCTCGTAAAGAACCGAAGTCATGAAAGAGGTCGACTTTGCGTCAACCCAAAAGATGATCGGCGTACCACCCGGAAGGTCCGGAGCTCGGGAGCACTTCCCGCGAGCTTGAGGTCAACCCGTCCGCCGCCACCTCAACACGACGCCCGAGCGTCCTCGCCAAACTTCGCATCGAGCCGCCTTCGGTCCCAGCGGGCGTCTTCATGCCCGAGCGGCACAAAGCGCGTCGATCGGCTCAGAGGTGAGCCGCGGCGGCGGAGCGAACTCGATACGCCGGCAGCGCGGGTTCGAGACCCAATGAGTTAGGCGGCTCCCGCAAGCTCGCCCATCTGAAGGCCCGCCTAGCGACGAGCTCGAGCTTTGGCGGCGCTCGAGGGCTGGGTCAAACTCGACAGCGGCGGTCCCCAAGCGTGGCGCGGATCCGCTCCTCACGTGGTTCGAGGAAGGCGGACTCCCCAGGCGGGGAGGAGTCAAAGGCGCTGGCGCAGAAGGGCCAAGTCATTCGTCCTCGTCGGGGAGAGAACTCTACGAGACAGCGGAGCCTCCGGCGTCCTCGGCCCTTTGCATCACCTTCGAGCAAGGAGCGGCTCATCAAGGAGATCCACTCCGGCGAGATGCGGCCATCATGCGGCGCCACGAGCACTGCGTCGGAAAAGCGTTTGCGTCAAGGCTTCTGCGGCCAGCTGCCGTTCGCCGATGCCATTTGAGTCGTCGACGGCTGCGAGGCGCGGTTCTTCGCCAAGCGGACACATCTCCGGCGCGATCCCTCCAAGCGATCCCTCTCACGGCCGTTCGGCGGTTTGGGGGCTCGATATGGTAGGACCCGTCCGAGTGACGCCGGGGGCTACGCGCGCACTCACCGTCGCCATGCCCCATCGCGCGGTGTCGAGCGAGGAGAGCTGTCGAGTTCTTCAGCGGCATCATCCATCGATTCGGTCCCGAACTCTATCATCGCGACAGCGGCACCAACTTCATGGGGGAGGTCTTCATCGGCGGTGCAGCGATCCGCGGCATCGCGTCGACCACGGCCTCCGTCGACCACCGAGGACCAGCGGGCCGGTAGAAAGAGCTAATGGCATGATCTGCGGGGCGTAAAGTCACGCATCTTTAAGAGGCTCGAAATACGCCCGCCGATGGCTCGCTCGAGCTCCCTCGGTCGTATGGAGTCTTTTGTGAAACTCCAGCGAGCTACGGGGCGGGCGCCGATTCTTCCTGCGTCTTCGGTCGAGGCCGTGCTCCCCAATCGAGCCTCGACACGGCCGCCCGCATCCGGGCCTTCAACGAGCACAACAACGAACTGCTCAAAGACGCCGCCCGCCAGGCCGACGAAGCCCCGTGACATCGCCCTCATCCACTCCGGCCAAGTACCGCAGTCCATGAGGCACTACCACGACCGCACGTCCAGGGACGAGCTTTCAGCGTTAGTGACCACGCCCCGTAATGCAGTCCAGAGCTCAAAGGACAAACACAAGCTCTCTACGCCGTGGAAGGGCCTCACCATCGACCAAGTCCGAGGCGGGCACATACAAGCTCAAGGACCACCAAGGCCGAGCTCACCAACACATGGAACATCGGGCAACTACGTCGCTTCTACCCCTAAGTGTATTTCGAAACGCTAGAAGCTGCGAGGAGCTCAATAAAGCACAAGTGCGATGCAAAATATGTGCAAGCATTTTGAATTCTTTCCTTAGCACACTGAGCAACGAGCGTGCCTTAAGCCGCCAAGACCCGCCCCTCGAGGACTCGCGCGAGCCGGGTGCACACCCCATGTTTTTAACGACGTTTTTTGCAAAACACAAGTTTAGAGCTTCAAATGGGTGAGCTCAAACTTACGAACTCACACTCTCTCCTCTTAGCTCGAGACAATGTTCCGAACGACTAAGTCGCTGAGCTCATCGCTTTAGAGCATGGCGACGTTTAGCGCCTCTCCCCGCCCCGCGTGTGATGAGGAATGGCCGCCATCCTCTCCCGAATCATGAGCTCACCAAAAGTCGAAGCAGAAAACGAGGGAAACCGCGATATAAGAGGAAAGACGATTTGTAACACACGAGCTTCCATAAGTTTTTACAATTTGCCTCGACTACGAGGACTTAGCAAGCTCACAACTAAAAAGAGGCCTAGCCTCGTAGTTCCCTATCCTAGCAGCAGTGGGTCTTGGTCCATCTAAGACGGGGGTGGGAGCGTCTCGCACGCGGCTTCCGCCTCGGCGGGCTCCTACGCCGCTCCGTCTCCCACCAGCGAGGGAGGCTCGGGCACGAGCTCCTGCGTGCGAGCTTGAAGGCTGTAGATAACTCGCGATCGCGCGGCCCGGCGAGCGGCCTTCCGCTCCACATCGCAGCATCGTCATGCGCGCCCGCCCTTCTTTACGATGTCGAGCCTCAGTAAGGGTAATGGGTGAAGAGCGATGCTGATCGCCTTATGGACCACGCGGCCTGCATCCCTCCGTCACCTTATGCGGGATGGCGACACCAGCACGACGGGTTTGCGAGTCCGCGCCACCCGAGGCGTCATGGCGGCAGCCTCCAACCTCGAGCGCGAGGCCTTCGAGCGCGCTCGAGCTCTCGGCCTCCTCCGCGGCCTTAGCGGCTCACTCTTGGAAGCTCCGAGCTCTTTCCTGGCGCCGGCGAGGTCGCCGGTGCTGCTTCGGAGTCGCCTCCTTCTCCTGCGGCGCTTGGCTGTGTGTCTGAAGAGAGGCTTGGGGACGGCACGAGCTCCGACCCACTCCTCGGCCTCCGCGTCGCTGCAGGGGACTTACGCTACTCAGACGCAGAACAAAGACAGTGGATTAGACATGAGCCACAAGGCCATGGGGCGCAAGAGGAGGCAGCCGCCCGCACTCCACGGCTACATCGTAGAGCTCTTGCTCGTTGTGCGAGCTCATAATTACGGCTTCAAACCAAACCCGCTCACGCCTCAGAAGCGCGGAGGTTACACCACAACTTCGAAGCTTCACGGTCACTAGGCTAAAGTCCCGCCGGCGAGGGCGTGCGCCTCGAGCGTAAACAAACAAGACAAGAAAGACAAGGCAAGAGCACTCACCCCTCGAAGCGGCGTCGCGGTAGCGGAGTGCTCGCGAGCTCAGTCCTTGTCATTCCGCGAGGACTCGACGCGCTCGGCTCAGGGTGCCGGCGCTCAAGCTCCCTGTTGTCAAGCTTCGAGGCGAAGGGATTGAGCTCCTCAGCATCTTCTGGCGGCTGCGCTTGTGGGCAAGCTTGAGCTCCTCCTCCCGCCCGGGGTGCGCCTCTGCCGCGGCGGCCTCCACCGTCGCCGGCCTCCTTGGCAGCCCGCTCCTGCTGCTCCGCTGAATAAGGTCGGCCGCCTCCTCCGCCCGGGCCTCGAGCGGTCGCTGGAGCTGCCGCGAGAGCCAGCTTCGTCGCACATCTCCGGCACAGCGTGCGTCGGCCGCACCCGAGCCGAAACCACCGGCCCTCGGGAAGGTCTTTGTCGGCGTGTATCCCCGATGAGCCTCCCTTACACCTGCGCGAACCACAAGCGGTTAAAAAGGAAGAAGGCGCGAGAGCGAAGCCCCGGCTAGCTGCGGCGGCGACAAACCTCGAAAGGCGGCGGGCGCACTTCGCCCGGCTCCGATGAGTCGGCGACTCCGCTTCCTCCGGCAAGCGGCGGCGGTCGGCGGGCGACACAGGCGCATAGAGCGGGAATGACGATGTCCACGCCCGATGGAGGGCGCTGCGTCGTAGCGGCGGCGCCAGCGGACACAGCCTCGTCGACCCTCGATCGCCCCCCACGGCGAGCGGCACCGGGCGTGGCGGCAGCGTTCGATGGTGGCGCGCGCCGACGGCCTCATCCTCCGAGCCCCTCATCGCCGGTCCCGCTGCGTCTTTGCCACCCGGTGGTGTCCTCGCGTCGTCGGAGATGTCGATGACCTCCTCAGCCCGAGGATGGGCCTCGACCTCGCGGGCTCCTCTCGAGCGGCGCTCCTCGGAGGAGCGGGATCTCCTCGAACCGCCTTCTCCGTCTCCGCCGCCGCCCGAGCTGGCGGCTGAGCACAGAGCGCCCTGCCGTCCCGATGAGGCCATGTGCGAAGCTCTTCGAGCCGAGCTTCGGCCGCGGTCCCTCAATGCTGACCACGAGCCGGTGACGCCGGCGGGGAGTCCGAGAACATGAGAGGCGAAACGGCGAGGCGCTGATGCGACAATGTCCCCTCGAAGAGGAACGGTGCCATCATCTTCGAGCTCTTCCCGCGCTCGCCGTAAAAGTGCATCCCGCTCCTGGCAGCCGAGCTTCGCCATCGCCATCCGAACTTCGCGCCAGGCGCCAGCGCTCGGGCTTCAGCGGCACCGAGCTCATGGTCGACGGCGCCCGTCGAGCTCGTCATCTCTAAGCCCGAAACAGCGCCCGGGGCCCGTCTTCAGCACGTCCGTCTTTAGGCGTTTCACAGGAATACGCCCGTCGCCGCCACGAACACAACCGGAAGTCAATACCTCACGGTCAGCGCTACACGCCAAGCGACAACATGAAGGGTGGAGAGCTTACCTGCGCGGCCACCCTCTTACGCTTCTTCTTACGCGCCTCCGGCCCACGCGAGAGCGAGTAAATCCCCGATCGAGCGCCCGACCACTGCGTCGGGGGCTTGGCGCACGGCTGCGAGGCTGCGGAGCCGGCGCCGCCAGCGCTCAAGAGCCACCACGAGGGGGCGGTGAGCTCACTTGGCCCCGGCGAGGTCCCGACCTCTCCGGCTGAAAGCGGCATCGGCGTCGAGGGCTGCGCCCGCGGCTCGGCGCCGAGCTCCACCGCCTCGACCGCGCTTCGCCGCCTCGGCTGGATGAGCCCGCCTCCTCGCTCGAGCGAGGGACCTGTCTGGACTACCCGGCGGGGAGTCGCGCCTCAGCTCCGTGGGGAGAGGAGGTTGGGAGCCGAAGGGGCGCACCACGCGCCGACCGTGGGAGCTCGAGCTCATTAGAAAGCAAGGCGGCAAAGGAATGAGCTAAGGCAAGGCGGCGAGCACTACCGCAGCGAGAGGTCTACGGGTGGGGAGGATGCAGGGGAGTTCCGGCGCCCTCACCCCCGACTCGTCACTTGCTTCATCAAAAACTCCACACGGTCGACGGTGAGACGGGGCGTTAGCTGTTCCCACAAAGCGGGGCCTCCTTCTCCTCCATCTCCCACATCCAGGAGGTTCGGCCCGAAGAGGGCACCACCGCCTTGCTGAGCAGGGCCTCGATGATGTGATTCACCGTCGGCCCGGCGTCACGGCGACTTGATCTTGCTCACGGCCGCCTCCACGTCCTCCCATGTGGTGTTGTGCGTGCGGACCCTCGCGCCCGAGTGGCTCCCCTTGGCGAAGAGTACGGCCCGGTGAACCAAGGCGAGAGGGTGGGAGGGGAGTCGTTCTTGAGATAGAACCACTCCTCCCTCCACCCGGGGTTGGCCGTGACGGGAGTCGTCCTCCCGGGAAGGATTCCCGAACCTTCCCCCAGCCTTTGGTACATCGGCCGCATGAGCGATCGGAGCGGGCCGCCTCCCTGCCCGGCAATGGGCTGGATCTTCGCGAGACGTGGTGCTTGAAGAGCTCCCGAGTTGGGAGGAATCCCCAACCACCCTCAGGCATGGAAGGCCGAAGAGCAAAGCATCCGTTGGGCGTCAAGGCCGGAGCTCGATGCCCCAGCACGAGATGAGCCGCCTGGAAGAAGTAGATCCTTGAGCATACCAAGCCACGCCGTGGAAGGCCAATAACGAGACGACATACCCGCCGGCGGATCGGGGTCTCGTGCATCCTCGGCGGGATGATCCACTCCGCCGTCCGGGCGCAGTCGGCAACCGCCCGGCGATTGCTGCACCCGCGCCGATCAATCTCTCCGTCACCGTCGAGCGCCCAAGCACGGAGCCCATCTTCGCCTCCGAATAAAGCCACGGGAAGCCGGTGGAGGTGGAGGATCAGATCTACGCGAACGGCGGCGATCGAACTTTCTCTTTTTCTCATTACGCAGGAAGGCAAGAAACGGAAGGAAATCCGCTCCCGATCTCCGCCATTTATAAAGCTCTTGCGCGGCATGGAGGCGGCGGCGAAAACCGCCGGGGCCGCCACGCGCCACGCCGCACCGCACTGACACCGCGAGATCGACGCGCGCGCGACACCTGGCGGAAGCCGAACGGCGGCATTAATGGGATAACCCCCAGCGGTAAAAAATCCCAGCGGCAAGATTCAACGTATATTTTTACACAACTAAAAATCCGAGAGCTCAGCGCAACGCCAAGTCGCCGAGCTCCGAAAGCGGAAGGCCGCAACGCGAGCTCACCGTCAGGAGGTTCAGGCCAGCTCAACTCGTGAGCTTCGAGAGCCGTGAGATACCACCACGGGCGAGGCGCCTTGTAAAGCCGACTTGCCGTATATTTCTTTAAACCTCTAGTCATGCAAGTGTTAATGAGCATGAAAAACTCTAACTAGTACGTATTGTATTCTAATGAAATCATCAAATACAGAAGAAAATAACATAAATGGTTTTACATGCAGCAATCTGACAGTAACAGGAGCTTATATAGTGACCTTCACTATTCCAGAATCAAAAACAACCAACACTTTCAGTCAAATATCATAATAGAAAATAAGCATGCATCGTCAATACCACATCATGCAATGAGACTCATGAGACTTTTTATACTCTACGCCAAGTTGAGGAGCCAATGATGCAACAGAGTTCCAGACTGTTTTACTCAAATCCATCGTCAATACCACATCATGCAATGCATGATATGCTTGCACTAGCTACCCATCTGCTGCTGTGTGTGCTGCATCAGGGAAAGGAAGCAGACCACTCTATCGCTAATTACTGATTGTTTGTTTAATTTATTGCTCATTCTTTGGGATCGGCAGCTACCTAATAATGACTGGAAGATGGTGAGATCTGATCTGAGCATCATCACGTCATCGATCGTCGGACAGACAAAGCATTCTTGGCATTAAAATCATCGGCAGATTATTTGGGGAAAAAAACATCTGTAAAAAGGCGTATGTTTTATTGAACTAAATTCTGAACTTTCACCCGAATTCTGAATCACGGCTAACTAGGTTCCGCGAGTCACACAACGTAATAGATTGTGTCTTGTGAAACACAAAACATCAATTCAAGAAATTGCATTGTTCTTTGAACAATGACAGTCCACTCTAATTCAATTACCTCGAGCATCCCAATGGAACTCGGCTAACTATTGCAAAGAACTCAAATTGATTTGTAGGTAACATAATAGTACTACTACATATTTCTAATGGGTTAAGATAGCCATGTTGGAACTTCACAAGATCAGCACCGCCCGGTGACCTATCTGCTGAAGGTAAAGGTTCCATAGTCCGTTTTCGGTAATCGGAAATCATGAGGTCACCGGACAAGCGGCCTCGAGGAGATTTTCCAAGATCCTTCTACGGACTACCACGAGATCGAGGGGCCAAACCAACGAATCATCATTTGGAATTGCATATCAAGAACCAAATCAAGAACCCTAGCAGGGGGAGAGAAGAGGGCAAAGTCGGTGTCTTACCGTGAGAAGGGAGGCCGAGAGCGCCGTGGGAAACCGGGCCGCCCCCCGCCGTCGCCCCCGCCGTCGCCGTCACCGGCGGCGCCCCACACCTGCCACCCGGCCGCCGCCCGCGCCGCCCCGCCGTCGTCACCAGCGTCCACCCACCACCGTTTGTGTTCGCCCGGAGGTGATGAGCTCC
Organism: Hyparrhenia diplandra; assembly: GCA_015847255.1. Taxonomy (NCBI): domain Eukaryota; kingdom Viridiplantae; phylum Streptophyta; class Magnoliopsida; order Poales; family Poaceae; genus Hyparrhenia; species Hyparrhenia diplandra. The sequence goes on from JADLZK010001793.1 coordinate 56,600, forward strand.
GATTCGATCCGGCCTTTCACGTGAGAGAGAGAAACCAGGCGGGCCTGTTTTGGTTCCATGTCGGGCCCAAACGAGCCAGATTTTTCATCATATCCGATTGAAAACGGTTCCAATCCACCCGCACCAGGCTTCAAACCGGCCCAATCCGCCAAACCTAACGAGGCCAAAGCATCAATGTGATGGTGGCATGTGATTTCGACTGAACTTCACTTTCATTTCTAGTGGATGGGAGGGGTCCGCTACAGATTCTAGAGTAATGCAATCAGCTATAGCCAAGGGCTTCCAAGTACCTCCGGGCAAATTGTATTTGGTTGATGGAGGGTATGCAAATAATCCATCTTTCCTTGCTCCATATCGAGGAGTTCGTTATCATTTGAAAGAATTTGGATTTGGACATCGAAGACCGCGAGAATCCAAAGGAGCTCTTTAACCACCGCCATGCACTATTGAGGAATCATGTGGAAAGGGGCTTTGGGGGTGCTTAAGAAGCGCTTTCCTATTACGAAAGTTGCCACATTCCACATGTTGGAAAATCAAGTCAGATACCTATAGGCTGCCGCCATCTTTCATAATCGATCCGATTACTTGATGGAGATGAGGAGTGGTTAGATCATCAGCCAAATAATATCCATCCACAGCGGTTTGTTGATCTACCAAGTGGTGATGAAACAAATGACCAAAATGTGGGTTCAGTTTTTAAGAGACACTATCGCCCAAGAAATGTGGGATCGCATGACGGCACCATTCTAATTAGTCTTTTTAGTATGTTGTAATAAGTTAATAAGTGTGGACTGCAATTAAGCAGGGGACTTCTTTTAGGTTTTGTCATGAATAAGCTTGTAATAGTTTGGCTTGTAATAAGTGAATAATCTTGTAGTAACTAGTAAGTGAATAGGCTTGTGTCATATTTGGCAGCTATGGTTGCAAAAGGCTCTCCAAAGCTCACTATGATCGCAAGGGCTTCTCCAAAGTTGCATAGGTTCATGGGTACAAGTGTTCAAAGAAGGCTTCTCCTAAAGGCAAAGTGGTGTTAAGAAGAAAGGTGCTTCTCCAAGAGGTATGGTGTGTTGGCATCTTTGTATCTTTTCTTTATACTAAAAAAATGGCATCTGTATCTTTTCTTTCTACTAGAAAAAAAAATGGCATCTTTGTTTTTCCCAGAATCGTAACACATAGCAGTTCAAGAGCCCAAATATAGTAATTACCTTGTTTTTCCCCAGAATCGTTATTGGCTATCATTCTCAAGCAGTAGCAAAGAAAAGAGCGGATGGAATCGACTCTTGAAGGTCACTTGTTGACATTCTCCATGAGCATAAAGACTAGTGGCTATCGAGGTGATACAGGGTGTTGGAGCTCTGAAGGGTGGAATAGGATGGTAAAGGAGTTCCATGTGAGGAACAAGTATGTCAACTACACAAAGAATCAAATTCAAGACAAGGAAGGGCAACTGAAAAGAGACTATAAGATGCTCAAAGCTGCAAGGAAAGAAAGTGGGGTTGGATGGGATGAAGATCGACAAATGATTGTAGCATCGGCAGACTCAATGGAAAAATCTTGAAACAAGTATGTTAATTCCTTAAACTAATTCTGTTAAGGCAAAATTTGTGTTGATAACTGATTCTGTTGATAACCTCATATTTGATCATAATATTATTTGAATGTGTAGTCATATCCTAAAATCAAGAAGTTCCATACTTGTAAGGCAAAGTTTCCACTATTTGATGCATTGGGAGAGCTGTATGATGGTATATTACATTTGTCATAATATTATTTTCTATTCCATTAATTATTGATAATGTTGGGCTGCATGGTGATAACTTTGCTATTTGTGTAGGCCATTTGGGTGAAGGAACTTATAATCTCACTTCACTTGAGCCACCACAAGAGGAAGAACCACTTGAACACTATTATGATGTAGAAGGCAGCACACTCAATTTCATCAAGTACAAGATGGTGATGATGATGATTCTATAGCCGAGGTTCAAGCTCATGGGCAAGATGAAGATGAGGTTGCAATTGTTGAAAGAAGCCACCCTAAGGCGGTTGAAAATGAAAAAAAAAGGCCTAAGAAGGGTGAAAAGGAAGGTGAAATGGAAGGAAAGAGGCCTAAGAAGGGTGAAAAGGAAGGAAAGAGACCTAGAAAGGGGTGAAAGGATAGAAGACATGATGGGAAGATACCTAGATATGAAGACTAAGCAAGCGGAAGATGAATCCATAGATTTAGCCAAAGAATTAGAGGTCGCTACACTTAATGACTTCTCAATCACTAGATGCATATCAGTTCTAAGCACAATGGAGGTGACAAAGGAAGAAAAAGCAAAAGCATTTCAAGTGTTCATCAAAAGTGCGAGAAAATAGGGAGGCATTCTTGAGTGGTCATCCAACTAGATCAAGATGCTACTTTAATGTGGCTTAAAAGTGTGATGGCATAACAGTCGGGTTTCTCGCCATTCTTAACCAATTGCCATTAGAAATAGATTTGAGGTCACCCTCCCTCTATTTCTCTCAAGATATATGGTAGCTGTTCTTATTATGTCAAGTTCTATCATTTATCTTGTTTGGTGATATCTATTAGTTTGAAACTCATGTTGTTTTCATTATGATTGTATACATCTATGCAAATACAAATTGATGTATAATGCACAAATTGAGTTGTATCTCGCAACCTATATAGGGAGGTGTATTTGCAACCTATATCCCGAAGCATAATTGTTCCGGTAGCTTTGTTTGTTTCGCTTACGCATCCTAGCGCATAGCAGGTGTCGGATGAACAATGGAGTAAACCGACTCAATGTTAAAACTCTAGACATCTTGTTTTCATTATGATTGTATACATATATGCAAATACAAATTGATGTATAATGCACAAATATTAAGAGTTGTAAGAAATAGAAAAGTAAAAAACTTGTATGGTGGCGGTGGTGCTTTTGGTGCCAACTCCACAAGGTACTATTGCTATTGCAAAAGACTCTTTGTTGAATAGATAACTGTTACTACTTCTTCTCGCATATCTAATGAGACATCATTTTTATTGATTTGCTTCCCCGATTATGATGTGTTTTAAGGCCTACACTTGTCTACTTTTTTTGGTCTAAAAGGTCGAGTCTAAATTATTCTTACTGATTAACTTCGATCTAGTGCGAGCTCTCTTATATTTTACGTTATCCTATGTATATATTTCTTTCCCGCAAAAATGAATCGGTTGAACAAAGCGCTTCTTTGCCTCACTCCTACCCAAAGTTGAACAAAGAACGCTTCTTTGAACACAAATACATTTTCTTATCACTTGTTGGTTTGTTACAGAGGAGGCTCCAAGGTCAAAGCTACTAGGCGGGCATAGGAGGACATGGTCGAAGTACAAGAAGAGGATATATCATTCTATTTCATCTCGCATCATCGGAAGCTCTATTCACTTTTTGTGAATGAGCCTTCTCATTTTTGTTTCTTTGTTGCTTTGGATATTATTGTAATTTAAGTTTTGAATCTAGAAACCATTTTCATGTTTAGAAACATGATATAATGGCACGTTAGGTACCGAGTGGTCAGGTCATGATGCACTTTCATTTGGGCCACTATTTGCGAGGTCATGAATGGTTTTGCTTTGCATGTAATTTAAATTTTTTTGAAGCTTGATAATACTTACATTTGGGATTATATGTCGCCTAGAGTTCATACATTTGTAGTTGTTTTATTTGTACATATTTGATAGTAAGTGCTTCTTATAGCATGTGCAAGAAATGAGGCCCAGATTAATTCAGGTTGAAACGAATAAAGTAACTTGAAGCCCAGCCAGATTGGTTCTTGAAGGAAATTGAACCCAGCCTGGAATGAGTGACACAACCGGATTCACCGGTTCCGTGCCCTGGATTGATTTCGCCCAGATTGGATCATTTGGAACCGAACAAGGCCTTAGGGAATTCTCTACGGTTCTTTACGCCACATCATCGTGGTCCCACAATCCCACGGTACCGCACAAAAGCGCAATCTCCCACTAATAACGGTTCCTATTCATCCGTGCGGCACCTCCATTTCTAACCCTACATGGTGGATAACAGTTTTAGAAATATCAATACGAACCTTGAAGATTCATGAACAATTTACCACCGAGAGTCATGCACCCACCACTCATGTTCTTCCATGCATGGCGATGCTGCTGCAGAAAGTGCTGCCACCACTATGCAATCAAGAGTCCTCAACACCGTTAGCTTTTGCTCTTCCAATTCTTATTGACGGTTCCTTAATAACAATTCCACTCGAATGTTTCTCACATTTAGCCAACTTCTCTCCAATCCGTTTATAAAACTAGATCATTTTCTTTGGCACACCACCGCCAGTTCGACATCACACATGTAAGCGTTGATTATTCTTATTATGTTTGTTCCTTCAATCCACAAAAGATTAATAATTCTTTCTCTAGATCTCTCTGTAGACATCCAACAAAAGTGTTTATTTACGTTTAACTTTTTTCTTCTGTCCAATCTTCGCAACAGAATTCTCAACGATGATAGCCTGTTGCGTCTAATTTCTCTTTTCTAATTTATGATGAGTGTGCTTAGGGACATTAGGAATTTCGTGTTTCATTGATTAGTTGTCTCCTCCAAAGAATCGCGGCTGACGTAGTGTTCGACGTGCTCGAGTCCACCCTCGCTAGACCCACATGAAGCCGTCTCCTCTAAGCAAAGGGGGCGGCTTCATTTCTGGTAGTATAGTGAGTCGCAGAGTGTTTGTGGCAATCCCCATTGCCACACATGCCGCATAAATGCTAGCCTACTACAGATTCACCTCGACCGTGTCCATGGAGGCACCGGTGGCGGGATGAGGATCTTGCTTACGTAGTTTTGTGTGCAACTAGAAGTCGTGTGTGGAAAGAGAAGAATACATCGGGCACTATTAACGGATAAGCACAGGGCTGCCTTCTTTGCTTATGGTGCCGAGTATAGAATCAATGAACACAACATTGCCACTGAATTATTTGTGAAGAAGGAGCAAACATAGATGTTCATGACCCTTCCTACTGACGACATTAGGTTTAATTGGCTTAGTAGGAAATATAATGATAGCATGCAAAGTAGGCCTTATTCCATCGACTTGTCTCTTGTTTGCTACGTTTGAATAACTGTAAGAACTTATTTTATTCCATGTTTCACATTTGATTCTCCTATGTATGAACTCATTTAGATCCATGTTTGCCACTTGTTTCGATCTTAAAGAACTCATTTTATTTTGTTGTATGTTGTACAGATTGTAATAGGCTTTTTGTCTATTGTGCTATTTGTTTCACGAGATGTCTACAAGTGAGAGTGATGACAATAGCGATGATAATGAACAATTTTTTTTTCTCTCATTCTTGGTGCCGCTAAACTTGTAGAAGCTTATGTCAACATTTATCCGGAAAAGGTACCACCAAGGACCTCACATTTCCGGTGCAATGGGATGAGTGATCGAGACCTTAAACACTATAAGGGAATGCCACACAATGCTTCGGATGAACCACTATATCTTTTTGGATCTTCATGATGTGTTTGTTGATAGGTATGGATTGAAACCGTCCAAATTTGTGACTACCTATGAAATGCTTGCAAATTTTCTATTCATATGTGGTGGCCGTGAGTCAAAGCCAGAAGATGAAATCTCATGTTTGGTTTTGAAAATTGATGACACTTTGTTATGCTAATCCTTTGCTCTAAGTGTGCTTAAGAGATAGGATTGCATAGATGACGTGGAGCAACATGATCATGGACATGGACGTTGATGATGGACATGGTAGATCATCGAGCTCACGAGGAAGGAAAGGAAAGGACCCGAGAGATCAAGGCAGCGGTATAACTTGATAGGGTTTGCTTTTCGATGATCAAGACACTATAGAGAGTGTGATCATATTTAGGATAGATAGCCGACTATCAAGAGGGAATGCCACGGCTAATCCGATGAGAAAGTGCCTCTAGGTTCATATTGACTTGCATATGCATTTAGATTCTAGAGCACTAACTTCGCACTTGTCAAACCTTTGTGAAAATGCTAACACACGTGCTTGGGAGAAGTTCTTCGACGTGTTGGCAACCTTGGACAAGTGACGGAAGAAGCAACGGAGAAGAAATGGCGATAGAACGACGACATCAGCCGATTTCTATCTAACCGGACGGCGAGGCCGAGGCGCCGGCCGCGTCCGGGGCCGAAGTCCGGTCGGTTCGAAGAAGGTGCGGAATTACCGGTATGGACGACCGGCGCGTCCAGCCATCTGGGTGAATTTGAACCGAAGTAGCCGTTGGGGTTGTTTGTCGTTACCGACCGGACTCTGGACCGGCGCGTCCGGTCAACCCTGATCGGCGCATCCGGTCAGCTCGTGTTGACTGAGTTTTTGCCCCCAACAGCTATGGCCTTGGTGGGGGCTTATATATATGTGTGTGGTCGGGCATTTGAGCTAACTCTTGCACATTTGATCATTTTAACTCTCTTGTGAGCCAAAGAAACTCCCCTCCACTCATCTCTCTAGCCTAACTTTGATTCTTGGGTGAGATTGAGTGTGATAGAAGTGCATTTGCTTGTTGCTTGCGTCTAGAGGCACTTCATCCTTGGAGGAGCTGCGAGATTTCGTTTCTCTTGGGAATTTGCTTGGTTCCCTAGCGGCTTGGAGTTTGAGGAGGTGTTGAGCTCGATTGGTGATTGTTCGAGGCCACACTTAGGTGGACTTGTGAGGGGTTGATCCTACCCCGCGGGAGATTCTCGAAAAGGAGTCACTAGTGGATTGCTCGTGGCTTGTGGATCCCCTCTTGTGAATGATTTGTTGAGCTCCCACTGTGGGATTTGGCACCGGCCATTAAGCTTGCAAATCATCAAGTGGGTGTATCGCCACAACGGGGACTAGCGTGCCGGCAAGCATGTGAACCTCGGTGAAAAATCATTGTGTCAATTGTCTTGAGCTCGTTGGAGATTTCCTATTGATCACGGTGATTGGCTTCCACCTCTACTCGTCTACGTCGGTATATCGATCACTTCTACTCTAGCATTTACACTTGTTTACATTATCTAGCTTGAGTAGTGGTAGTTGATCTAGCTAGTGTTCTTGCTCAATTTGTTTAGTGCTTCCACCTAGGGTCAACTTAGAGATATAGATTGTGTGACTAGAAACCATACCCTTCACATAGTGTTGATTGCATAGGGGGCTTGCATAGATAAACTTGTAGCACCGCTTATTACGCTTCGTCGTTTTATTTACTAATCGGTTTGCTCAAGTGTTGTTGTAGAATTTTTAATAGGCTATTCACCCCCTTTAGCCATTAGGACCTTTCAGAAAAAGACAAAATAGGTTCAAGAATGCGGGTGAAACCATTAGTAGAAAATTTCGTGAAGTTCTTGATTCTCGTTGTTTCAATGTTTAAGATTATTTGAGACCATCGGATCCTAGTTTTTGGAAAGTTCACAAAAGAATTAGAAATGACAAAAGAGCTCATCCACAGTTTAAGGATTGTATGTCAGCACTAGATGAAAGTCATATCCATGTGTCTCTTTCACCTCAAGAACAAGTGAGGTTCATTAGTAAGACAGAATTCCAACACAAAAGTGCTTGCCATTTCTCATTTTAATATGTGATTCACATATGTGGTTATTTTTTTTCATGACACTAATGTATTGGACCATGCAATGGAAGTGGATGCGCAAGTCTTCCCATAACCTCTAGAAGGTACAAACGTTTGTTAACTTTTGAATGGTCAATTATTCTTATGCGATTTTTTCATATGTGTAGGCAAGTACTATGTTATGGACGCGGGCTATCCTAATCGCCCAGATTACCTATCTCCATACAAGGGTGAAAGGTACCATTTACCCAAGTGGCATCGAGGCATGGAACAAAATCTTCGCAAAAGAGAAGTACAACAAGTATGTTGTGTCTCGACATGCCTCTGATGAAGACACTTTTAAAAGTCGGAAACAAGTTTTGTGACTATGGGCTCCTTTAATGATAGTTTGGTTACATCTGTCACATTAGCTTGGAATTAACGTAATCATATCCTTGAACCATGGACTTGTAACTTGGATTTTTGGGTTGGACTCGTACACCCAATTATTTGCTTTGATGGATTATTCGAATTGTCTTGAAATTATTATTTTGGATTATCTTTGTAATGTGTTGGATTTTAATTCATCTAAATGCTTATGTAGTTGCTAGACGTATAAATGGAATACACCCATATTAACTAAAGATAAATTGGACAATCCACACTAATAGAACACAATGCTAGAGCTTAGAGTATCATTCTAACCAAACATCCTCACAGAACAACTCCAACTTTCGAGTCAACTTCAACTGAAATTCTGAAGTGACTGCTTTGTATGGAGTTGGAGCTCTTAAATCGAAATCGAAGAAAGAACGTTTTTAAGAAGAATCACTTCTTTTAGATACAAGCCAGGGTGGTTACCTGACTGCCGAATCGAAGACAGTCAAAAAAGCGAAGAAATATGATGAATGAATAAAATAAATTTTAAGGCGCCCGACTGCCCGACTCTGCTTCGTTTCCACGCGCACGAAACCCTAGACTAGATAAAAATTCCCTCCCCTCCATTCCCCAACTCCCCTCGTCGCAATCCCTCCTCGCCGCCTCCGGAGCCACCGTGTGATCTGCCCGGTCCCGCCGCCCGAACCCTAGGGGACTCCCTCCCCTCCTCGACCCGTTCGGGCGGCCGGCCGGCTTCCTTCAAAAGCAGGGATGGTGTTCTACTTCAAGGCGCGGCCCGAGGCCGGCGACTACACCATCTTCATGGGCCTCGACAAGTACGAGAACGAGGACCTCATCAAATACGGCTTCCCCGAGGACATCTGGTAAGCTCATCTCCCCTTGGTCGTGTGGGTCGTAGTAACTGGAGATTTAGTGGAGCTTATTGGTATAAGTGGGAGGACTATGCGTAATTGCTGTATGGAGCAACGGTTTTTGGGTATTTATAACTGTGTACTATTTCTGAATAAATTGCAGTAACTTGTGAGGTACTTTGTGGAATGACATTCTATCCAAAGGATGAAGTTAATCTACCTTTCTTGATTGTCACTTTGTCAGGTCCAGAATAACTCATATCTTTTTCCTGGTAGCATGCAGTGATTTCTGTTATTGTGGTCAAGGCAAAGACCATCTCATTAATCATTATACAGTAGTCCACTTGTGTGCCTAGATTCGTTAGTAAACAGTGCTCCTAGTTGTTACCAGTGGCATGAAATAATTTCTTGTCTGTGTTTTGTGCTGGACAATTGTCTGTATAATTGTCCGGCAATTGTCAATGCTTTTGTATTGTTTATATTAAGTTCACCTTTTGTACATATCATTGAGTTTTGTTCATTGCATTATCCCATTAAGTTTAACAATTAAGGGTCGTGTTTCTTACCTTAAACTGTGGCTTTGGTGATTACAGGTTCCATGTAGATAAGATGTCCTCTGCACATGTATATGTGAGACTGAATAAAGGTCAAACAATGGATGACATGAGTGAGGGTTTGCTGGAAGACTGTGCACAGCTTGTCAAAGCTAATTCCATTCAAGGTTGGACAAACTACAAGGAGACAATATTATATCACAATTTTATCTTTATCTTTTCTTGCAAAAATGCGGAATATTATACAAGCTGTAGTCTGGCATATGTGATGATTTCTTCATTTTGGTGCAGGTAATAAAGTCAATAACATTGATGTAGTTTATACTCCATGGTACAATTTGAAGAAGACCCCTTCAATGGATGTGGGTCAAGTTGGTTTTCACAACCCTAAATTGGTAAGAGCTCATCAACTTCTTTTCTGTTCACTACTTTTACAGCAGATTATGTGCATAACTGCATATGCTTTTGTATATATCTTGACAAACTTTATGTGTTTTATGGTTGCGCATGAGGATGTGTAATATATGCTTCTGATATGGTTCCATACTGTAGAACTAGCATTTTGATCTGCTTATGACTTTAAAAAATGTACTTACTATTACTTTGCAAGCAATTTGAATTGGTTTAAACTTTGGAATAACAAAGTTTTCATAATAGATTATTCTTTTAACCAGCTTTAAATGCTCCTTGATCTTTTTCTGTAATGGTTAAGCAAACATTGGAATTACTTTTAGTAGCATATTTAGCATATCTACTATCATGAGTTAAATTTGAAATGTTTAGCCATCTGTTATAAAAAGTGGTAATAGGTGATGCCTATGCGCTAGCTGGAGCTGCACTGCCTCGTATGTCACTAGTTTTTTACCCTTTCCATCTAGACTAGAGTGGCTTAGAACATGATCTATGTAGAAATAACCATGGTTCTCAAGGCGTCTCCTAGGCATCTGATCGATTTTCCAATTGAGGCGTCAGGCTTGCCGCGGATTCTGTACTTATGGCTCGCCGCACGCGGCAAGGTGTTGGATGGCTGCAGCACGTGCGGAAAGGCACTGTGTGCGGGAGGTCTCGCTCGTGCAGTATGTGAGTGGGAGTTGCACGTGGGAAACATGAGGGAGTCACGCCTACACCTCTGTGAGGAGGCACCCCAATCCATGCCATTTGAGAGGGGGAGGAAAGAGGGGAGAGAAAAAGAAGGTGGCGGCGGAGCACCTGGAACCTAGCGGTGCTGCCTGCCAGCCTGCCTGCCTCCATCCGTGACCCCCACACCATCTGCTCCTTCCATTGTTCTTATTCCTTCCCTGCACTGCTCAAGCTGCTCTGTTTTGCAGTTATGCTTATGATTATCTAGATGCATGTCTGGTGCTCTGTGTTCTGCAGTTCAGCACTAGTAACTAAGCTATTGTGTCATTAGAGACTAATTTGTTGCTATTGAGAGGAGAGATTTTAGATCTGCTACTTTATGTTGTGCACAGCCACCAGTACTCTAGTAGCACTACTTAATGTGTAACATGCTACGAATTGACAATATTAAGGTACAGTTTGCTTCTAGATTCTAGTATATTTTACGATAAGATGTTTGTGTGGCGTCGCCTCTCCGCGCCTTAAAATGCCTTGGCATCTGGAAGGTGGTGGCTCGGCACGCCTCGCCTCTACCGCCTTAAGAACCATCCAAATAACAAGCCAGTGATAGAGGAAGATAATTGTGGCCACCGAACTCATAGATGCATGATAATGCCTAATCCATATTGTAGTATGCCATCTTTCGTCTATTTAACATTGCATTCTTCCAGCTGAACGGAAAAAGCAAAACTTAGGACTAGGTGCTAGGCAGAGCCTGACCGCATGCCAAGTGATTAGTGTTTTTTTGAACAAACATTGGTTTTGCTCTCTATCTATTGGCGATAAGCTTTCAAATAGTATGTAGTTGTTTCATATCCATTTCCCGTTATGTGCAGCATATCAGCAATAACCCACGGAGTCCATAATGATACCTCAACTAAGAGAACATCGTATCATGACCAACTAACGACTAGGACAAAGTACAAACCATAAACATATAATAATTACTAACACAGAAGGCAATGATGATATGTCACTATCTGTCACTGAAATCAGTGCATAACTCTAATATCAGCAACTAATGACAAGCTTGTACTAAATGCTTGAGCAGTCTCCACAGACACTCATAATTTTTTCTATGTTGTACTCCTATGCAAGGAAACAAAACTATAACTAAGACAAGTATATTTAGCCCTGTTTCGCTAGGCGCTAGGCGGAATTTAGGCGGTGACCCACAGCCTAGAGCCTAGTCGGGAGTAAGCGGAGCCTAGGCGCTCCTAGGCGTTTTGAATCCATTCATATTTTACAGTAAAAAAGTGTATAAGAAAAAGAAAAACAGGACACATGTAGGCCTAGAAAGGCCCATAAACAGCCCAAGCCCATATCCTAACCTCATCCCCTCTCCTCATCCCTCGCTCACGCGTCCAGCCGCCCGCCCTCTCTCCTCCGCCTGCTGCTCACGCGCCGCCCCGCCTCTCCACCCGCTGCTCACGCGCCGTCCGCTTCTCCTCACCCCCCGCTTCCACGCCGCCCGACGCCCGCATCTCCTCGGCCCTGCTTGCGCGCGCCCGCGCCCACCGCCACCCGGTGACCCGAGACGCCTAGGGTTCCGCCTACCCCCCCATAGGCGAGGGGGGACCCTCCGACTAGCGCTTAAGCGCCTGGGCGCCGCCTAGCGGAACAGGGATATTTAGTGGTTAAACATAATTCCCATACATGTTGTCACAAAGGGCTACTGTACATGGAGGCTCTATAAGTCAATATTAACATCTATGTGTTGATCATTAAGATAATGCAGCATCAATCTTGTATAATGCTGCATCTTGTTGTTTATATTATTCTGTAATTGATGAATCTTGCACTCTGCTTTTTAATAATGCCTGGTCAACTTTTTTTTTTTTTTCCTAATAGTTTAGTATGATATATGGCTAAAATCTGTATATTTCTAAGTGTGGTAACTATCCAAGATATCTTTTAATGGACCTTTTTTTGTAATAGTTGATTCTATTAGAGTTGTACATGTAGCATGTGTGTTTTCATTCAGTGGTGTCTTATTGTTATTAACTTGGCGTTAGGTTCATCAAATACCTGCAGTTGGATGCAATTGCTGTTCCTCATGACATGATATAATGATGTGAAATATTGAAATTTTGTTTGTATGTGGATTAAATTTAGATGGTGATGGCATCCTTAACCTAGTGTAGGATTTTAGCAATGACGTGTTATGTGGATTGAAAAGGTTTTTATTTTTGTGTTTCCTGACCTTTTCAAAAGAACATTAACTAGCTTACCTTCCTATACCTATGTACCATGCCTTTCCCTGACACATTTGTCACCAGCTATTGCATCTTATTTTTTTTCCCTATAATTGATTACTAAGATTTATCTCCTACATTCCTATTTAATTGTCGTTATTTTGTATTGGACATATTTATCAATACATTGACTAAAACTGATGAATTGCTCTGATTATAATATCTGTATCTTATTTGTTTTGAAGGTCCGCACTATTAAAGTAGAAAAGAGGATCAATGAGATTGTGAACCGCTTGAATAAGACAAAGGTGGAACGGAAACCTGACTTGAAGGGTATGTTACATTTATTTGAAAGTATTTCCATCGTTATTTTTTGTAAGTCAGCATTCTAGACTGAACATGATTAACTATTTTTGTTTTTGGGCTTCTTGAAGGGGTATTGACCTCACATAGGAAGTGAGGATGTGTAATGTACTAATGTCATGTGTTGGTTAGATCATTTTGGTTTTGCTGAACTTTGATGCGCAAAAAAAATGTTATTATAATAACAAGAACTTTGTGAATCATAGAAAAGTTTCCTTATATGTGGGTATTTGTTTGGTCTGTGAATAAAAGGCATGGTTGATGTATTATTGTTTTCACTCAATGATAGATTTTGACATGCTTGCCACATGCGCACTTCAATCCTGTTATTTTCCTCCAGTATTTTTTTTGTTAGCCTTGTATATTGATACGATAATCATGACATCATTTGCAGCTGAAAGAGAGGCTGTTAGTGCTGCTGAAAAGGCAGAAAGAAAGGCACAACTTAGAGACAAGGTAAGTTATTTCGAATGTTATACTAGCTGTGTTTTCATGTGTTGCCATCTGCTGCTAGTGCGGTTATGTAGAAATCAAAGATCTACACAATCGTTTCTATTTCTAGAGCATATCAAATTATATTTATGTGCAGCAAACTGGCTGTAGCAGATCTGCTTGTAGAAACCAAAGATCTTTGTAGTTGATTCTGTTGCAATAAATTCTCTAGAGCATATCAAATCAAATTATATTTATGTGCAGCAGACTGGTTGTTGCAGATCTGTTATTCCATAATGTTGTTTGACAGTGGTCACTGGGTGGTTATTGGTTATAAATGGGATGTTGCTACTACCTGATAAAATAGCTGAGAGCTGAACTTTTGGCAGTTAGAATACTGAAAAATAAATCATTTGATTTTGTTTTTCTTCTGTTTCAGAAACGTAGGGAAGAGATGGAAAGGCTTGAGAAAGAGAAGCAAGCTGATATCAGGAGCTACAAGGGTCTAATGGTCCAAGAGAAGATGACTTCCAACAAGCAAATTGCTTCTGGCAGCAAGACCCTGCAAGAACTTGAAGAAGACTTTATGTGAGGGTGGACATGATAAATGTCATGCTGAAGATTTCCTTGAACCGCTTCTGTCGAAGACAGAAGGGGTATCACAGGCTTGCGAGATACTGGGATCTAAATGACTCATGGGCAGGCCATGGCCTGTTATTATCTCCTCTTGCTGTTGTGGTCTATGTAAACCTGTTACTTGCTGAAAAAACAACAGTGCATGCTCTAACAGTGGTTGATATAGTGGTCTGTTGTTCATCTAGTTAAAATGGTAACGGAGTTCCGCTTTCCTGGATTTTTCGAACAATAAATGCATGGCAGTAGCTATCGTAGATGACATTCTTTGCTTGGAGAACGGATCAGGGACTTGGTCTTTGTTTCACTGTTACATATATGCTTTCTGATATGAATTTTGTTGTAAGAGTGATTGAAATGTATCACATTTAGCTTATATTTGGAGATTCTTTGAAGGACGGTTCATTTTCTTTTACGTCTACATGATTGCTATGGTTGAGAATGCATACCCCAGTTAAAGATGTATGTAATAGAACAGGGTTGGTGTAAATTTTCGGCTGCTTTGCTTTCTGACTTAAGTTACCATCAGTCACTTCCAAAACTGTCATTGACAAACTTCTCGGGGGTTTCTGTACTCGTGTTGGCTTTAACAGCAGTTATATATTGACAAACTACAGATGTCCGTTTCATTTTAACAAAACTTTGGAATACAATTCGATTTTACTGACAAAAATTGTACTACTTCATTGCATTATGATGTCAATACTATTTGTTGGTCTCCATATTACTTGATTTTTGATGTTATTTTAATGAGGTTATTTAATTTTACTGAGAAGTGAGTATTTCTGTAGTCATGGCTGCATCAAAAGTTCAAAGTTTTTCAGAGTTGCACTGCCATCACACAAGGGCTGTGTTTAGAGGCCAAAATTTTGGCCCAAAATTCTGGAATTTTGGCACTTTAGCGAACTGAACTGGAACTGAAAGTCCCAAAAAAAAAAAAAAAAAAAAAAAACTTTTTAGCGAACCGAAAAGATACACGCGTTTCGTTTGTTTGTGTTAAATATTATCCCAGAACTAGGCTCAAAAAAGAATCGCTTTCTTGCAATGTACATCTAAACTGTATAATTAGCTTTTTTTACCTACATTTTATACTCCTTTATTTTAGAATTACACAGTACAACGCAGACGCTCACACATGCACGCACACTCACCTCTATGAACACACACGCAAACCCTACCCCTATGAGCACCTCCGAAGGACTGGGCAGACAGATCTGGAGATTCTCGAAGTCACCATAGGCGCCGCGTCGTCAACGGGAACATCACTTACCACTTAATGCATAACGCCGAGTAAGTTTAGGGAAAATCCCAAGAAAAGGAAGAAAGCACGACGTGCGACTTTGGTGTATTTAATGTTTTTGATGTGATGAGAATGTAGGAAATTTTGGAAAGATGTTTGGCCTCTAAACACAGCAAGGATGAACGTGAACATGCTGCAAAAGAAGAAAAATTCTTATCCTGCATCACAAGGTTGGAACAATACCTTCTCTGAAAGTGGGCCCTTACGTTCATAAATCCTATGTTCCCTTCCCTTCCCAAAACCCAGCACAACAAGCAAGAGAAGGCACCTCAGCAATGGCGCAGCAGCTGCTGCTCCTCCTCCCCGCCCCTTCCAGAACCTTCTCGAAGCCCCTCCCTCTCCCTTTCTCTCCTCCCTACCCCGGCGCCACCTCGTCCCCGCCTCCGCGGTTCGCGTGGCACCCGTCGTCCGGCGGGGCCTGCTCCGATACGCGACGAAGCCTTCAGGTGAGCTGCCGGCACTGCTCCGCTTCTCTCCTGTCGATTTTGAGCGAGGAATTTGGACGAACTGAACAAGGTCATTGCCTAAGATGGCCTCCGTTTCTGTGAGCAGGCTTGGTTGAAGAGCTGGAAATCGCCAGGACAAGCAACCGCGGAGCAGGCGCGCCAATGGCATCTTCTGGATCTTGCTGCTCAATTTCGGCATCTACGTGGCCGACCACTTGTTCCAGGTATGATTGGAATCGCCCCCGTGAAGCTAAGCTCGAAGTGCCTGTGATGCATGTTCATCTTGCATAAAGATGTACGTTGCTGCGCAATTTTGTGATGTCCAATGCATGAGTAATTGAGTATACGCAAGATTTGCTTCTTTACCTTGAATTTATTCACAACTTAACTGATAGCTGCTGATGTTTTTGGAGTATTTGTTTGTGTTAGATGCGGATGAGGAGCCATTGTGGCAGGCCGAGCATTTCATTTTGTTTATTTTAGAACAATGTTGTAATTGACTATGTTTGCTGGTATAGATTAAGATTTTACAGATTCAAACTAACATGCTTTACAGATTCAAACTAACATGCTAATCATAGTCACTCGGGAAAATGAATACATTATATCTTTCGTTTCATCATGGTTTCAAGCAATTTGCTCAACTATTTTCAACCCTGGGTCAACATATAAAGATTTTAGTCTGTTGGACATCAATATTCGTTTCTGCTCTTGCATAATTCAATACATTTATCAATCTTGCTACTTGCACTTGTTTTAATAGAAAAACGTTCATATCACAGCATGCTTTGTATTCTCTGTCTGTATGTATTTGATTAATGATGATGCAAACAAGCATGAAATTATCTCATATAAATGAAAATTGAATTATTCTGGCAATCTTGGCTAAACGAAAGAATGAAAGATATTCTGGCAATCAACATTTGACCTACACTTCTCCATGCATAACATCGGGCATCATTGACCCATCCTTACTTCATAATTGACTTATTGTGTTCTGTTTTTTATGGATCTTATGGCTAGCCCATATATTATTCAACAACCGTAGAATGGTAGTATCCCATCAGTTAAATTGTTGTAGATTCTAGATCGACTGTGGTTATATCAATGTAAGGATAAAATTAGGATTTATTTAATGCTCTTTCCTTTGATAAGGGATATCTTAAAATTTCTTGTTTATCTCTTAAGAAAATAGGCAAATATATCATCTTTTTTTCTTGTGCTGAACTGTATATTTACTTGTCAATTTATGTTTGCCTTGCATTTCAGATTCAGCAAATAAAATCACTATACCTGTATCATGCATTCCCTGCATGGTTCCAGTTTGTGACATCAACATTTTGCCATGCCAACTGGTTAGTTTGACTTACTATTCCAGATCAAATTATTTATTGTTTCTTCGATATATTACTAATTGATAAGTTGAGTACATCTGATCGATATATTATAATTTCATCCATTTACTTCCTTTGTGAGGTTGATTACTCATTAAGTCATCAATGGTTTGCTGCAGGAATCATCTTTCAAGCAATTTATTCTTTGTGTATATCTTTGGTGAGAGTTGATTGCTAAAAATGAATGCTCTGCTTGGAACTTATAATTCAGTAAGTTAAAGGATGCCTAGTGCTGATCTAAATATACAGGAAAGCTTGTTGAGGAGGAAGAGGGTACCTTTGCTCTGTGGATGTCTTACATTTTGACTGGTGCTGGGGCAAACTCGATTTCATGGTTGGTTCTTCCAACATCCTCTGTATCACTTGGAGCATCTGGTGCTGTTTTTGGCCTTTTCACCATTAGTGTTCTAGTTAAGGTGATTTATTCAATGTTGTCCTTCTGAAATTTCTTTACTTAATAACCAGGCAGTTAATGTTTCTTTTTTTTTAAAAAAAGAATTGCCTCTACTGTCATAGCAGATGTCATGGGACTGGAGAAAGATTCTTGAGGTGCTTATCCTGGGACAATTTGTTGTTGACAAGGTACCTTCATGACACTGTTTTGTTGCTTTCCTTAGCCGTTTTTGAAGTAAAAGAATGGATGTCTTATTACAGAATTATAACGAAATGGATGATTTTATTTTCTCACCATCGTATTCTACATGAAAAATGCAATACAATCTACTGGTGGCATATCCAGTGCTTCGTCTACTAATGTTAACTCTGTTCACAAGATAGTAATACTCATAGTCATGGTTCTAAATAACCTAATTAAACTTATGTAGTAATACTTTTTATTTTTTGCGACCTAACTTATGTAGTAATACTAATAGTCATGGTTCTAAAACCCATTAAACTTATGTTTACTCTCGATTAAACCTGAAACGGACCCCTAGCGTATCGTTTAGGGCCTGGGTGTCCAATAAAACTCTGGACACATCTAGGCGGTGTGCATAGGTGTGAAGCAGTGCTTAAGCGACGAAGAAATGCGAAAAAGCAGCAGCCTGGGTTCCTTGGTGGGCTGTGTGACCACGCCGTCTGGTGGGCAGGAAAAAAGTGTGCAAAAGGGCCAGTGAAAATGGAAACAGGCTGTACGGGGATCAAAATTGCAAATCCCTTCACCACTTGTTTGCAAGTTTGCAAGAATTGGAATCAAAACTGCAGGAATGTGTTACAATTTCTTCTGAGATCGAAGTTGGGCATGTAATCTGAACCATTGTGTTGCCAGAAAAATAAAAATAAATAAAAAGCACAAACACTTACCGTGTTTAATCTACGTTTAGTCCTAGGCGCAGGAAGTGGCCACTAGTGCCTAGTGTTTTTGGAACCTTGCTAGTTGCCATGCACCATCCGAAAAAGTGCTACAATTTCCTGTCACATCGAATCTCTTAACGCATACATGGAGCATTAAATGTAGGTAAATAAAAAACTAATTACATAGTTTGGTTGAAAAGTACGAGACGAATCTTTTGAGCCTAGTTAATCCATGATGGGACAATAATTACCAAATACAAACGAAAAGTGTTACAGTTCCCGAACCCAAAATATTTCAACAACTAAACACCCCGAATTCCATGGTGGATTCAAATGGTAGGAACGACCGTACCAGTGAGAGCGGTCATCTATTACAGTTTCAGAAAACCCCATTCAAGATCACTGTATATATAAAAACCAGGAAATTTTGCACCATGCTACCTCTCTAGGGAAAATTAGTTAAACAACGAAGAATGTAATGTTGACTCTTGTGTCTTTTTTCTTTATTATGTTTGAATAAAGAACCTTGCACAAGGTACATACAGGTCCGCATGATACTCAAGTACTAGAATTACTAGGATAACAGTGATGATTTCAAGCACAACATCTATGTGTAGTTGAACTACACCAAAATGTAACCTGTCACCCTCCATAATCAACCTACTATTCCGTGCCAATACTTGTTTACAATCTGATTAGTCTTCCTTTAACTGACAGGTCATGGAAGCAGCACGTGCAACAACAATCACGGGCCAATCATTTCAAGTGAACAACATTGCTCATGTATCAGGTGCTTTGATAGGTGCTGCGTTGGTGTTTCTGGTTAGCAGAATCCCTTTTTCATCCAATGATGATAACCCCAAGGTAACAAAAAGAGAGTAAATAGAAAATAAATATCATCAACAACATTATCAGCCTAACATATATTGTCAATTTTTCATTCATTATCATTTCTTCATATGATAGCTTATTTTCAAAAATTCAGTTGTAACATTTCGGATTTAAATGAAAGATCATATGGAAGTTAAGTGCTGGAGTGTAAAGTTTGTTTTGTAAGCATCTTGATTATCTGGCACTTCAAATGTTTTCCCTTCACATATACCTTCTGCAAGAATGAAAGATCAATAGTCGTGAACAAACAAAAAAAATGGGATAATCCACCCAATTTTTGGTCTAACCGTGGATTAGGGATGAACATTGCAGTCTGAGTTACTACTAATAATGGCATCCTAATAAGAACGCAGGGATAGAATTAAGGACTTAGAGATGTTGCTGGTACCAAAGACTAATGGTACAAAAAAAAAAAAATGTTTACATTGTGGCTAAACCAATTTATGGGTACTGCCAAAATCTGGCGAAAAAAAAATTGTGTTTTATTACTATTGTGCCAAATCATTGCAAAATTATGACTTGGGGTTGCCAATGTCACTTTTTTTTCTTTTCTTTTTTTTTTTTGCAAAATAAGCTTTTGAATTTTGTTGACAAAATCATGAGAATGTTAAGCAGCTACATCGTACTGCAGGTTTTTTATGGATTTTTTTTTTTTTTTATCATCCGTCCATGCTTCTCTCGCTTGACAACCATTACTAGCATTTAATTTCTAGTTTTAAGTTTATGACATGGGACTCACACATATATATAGTCACATCAATTTGCACAAAATAGCGAACAAATTTACAGAGTCGTCTCAAATTTAGTTAATTAGTTGATTTTGTTAAGTTTTATTAATGTATCTAAAAAAAAATAGTCAATTTCCTAAAATTTTAAGGTGTAAACATGAGGTTTTGAATTCTAGAGTCTGATTTTTGGAGTCCATGTATTTATCTAGTTATTACACCAGTCTGCACAAAGTAGTGGATAATTGTAGGGTGACTCATCTTTAACAAATTGTAATAAGTTTTGCTAAAATTCTGAAGTGTAAGACGCGTGCTTTTAACGACTGTTATCTTTTCTTTACAAGAAACAAGCCTTAGAAAAATTTGCCCAAATCAAACATCTAACCCTTACAGGCAGCCGCCCTGTCCATAGATCACAGCTCAAGTGCTCTACAGGATCCAACCTGCTACCTGACTACCGGCGGCGAATCGTGTCCTGGTAGGCTTGAACACTCCATGGCCGTTCCTGCTGCCTGTCACCAGAAGCTCCCAGCGTTGGCACGGCAGCGGGCTGGACCTCCTGCAGGTGAACGGACTGAGCTGGCCCGACAGCGTCGACTGCCTTGTCGCTCATGCACAATAGCAGGCTGCTACCGCCTGCGATTCCGCTTCTCCTCTTGTGAGTGTTCCTGGCAGCGGCGCGCCGCATCGCGCCGTCGTCGACGTCGTTGAAGCAGTAGTGGTAGTGGTACCCCGACGCCGCGCTGGAGAAGTTGCCGGACGCCGCGCCGTCTGCGGTGACCACGCTCCAGACCACGCTGGCCTCGCTAGGTGGGTACGCGCACCCAAGCTCGCTCGGAGCCGCGTCGTCCTCGCCAGGGCTCCCTCCGCCGCCGCTGGCCACGCGCGGAGCGTCACCATCACCACCCAGAGCCGGGTTTCCAGCGACGATTGTGAAGGCAGAGCTTTGCATCGCTGAACCGAGAGCGCTTCCATGGTCGCCCATCGGCACGGGCCGGAACATTTCGAATGATTTGATGCGCCGCCGCTCGTCGGTGGCTGCTGCTTGGGGATGCAAGATTGGCGTAGACAATTCACCCAGGTTGGTGGCACGGCGGTGGCCATCCATTCCGGCAAGGGATGGTTTGTCGCCTTCGAGGAGCCATCTGCCACTCGATCTCGCGGCGGTGGCCTCCGGGATCGTCTCCATTTCATCGGCGCTCACTGATTCCTCGGAAGCTCCGCCGGCACAAGCGCACGCCGCCACTCCGAGCAGCCACCGCCCCAGATGGTTAGACGACGAAGCGTTCCTGCGTGGGGTCCGCTGACCTTCTGCATCCGAAGGCCTCGCTTCGACGATCGGAGTGGCACCGGCGACAGCGACAGCGTGCAACTTCTCGGCCGGCTCAGTAGGCAGCAGAGCGGAGCGGCTGTTCCAGCTTGCTTCCGACGAGCTAGTGACGGCCGTCGGCGTCGGGACGGACCGGTCGTGGTCGTGGTCGTGCGTCCCCGTCCTGAACGCGGACGACAGCGAAGATGAGGAGCGCTCCCACGGCCACAGCACGTCGTCGTCTCCGTAGAAGTAGCGCTCTGCGGCAAAGACGCCGAGCTCATCGGAATCGTCGGCATCCGCGTCTGCGTGAGCTGGTGGCTTGGCCTTGGGTGCTCTGTATGTGTCCATGCTCGCTCGGCTCTAGCTGGTAGGGCTCGCTGCACCCCGCCTGACACTGCATCTGTACAGGGCATGGGCGCATGGCCGGCGGCTATATTTCGCGCTCAGCGTGGGGTCGAGAGATGGTCGTGTGGAGGGAGCTCTCGCGGACACCATTTTCAGCAATTGATGAGGGTGATTGCCCTGGGTCCGACGCGAGAAAATTCCCTTGGCTGCCCGCTGTCTGTTGTTCACGGGTACCTCTCGGAGTGGGAGGCCTTCCTTCATCTTGTGGCTCTTGTCACGAGAACGCTTCGCTTTCGCGGTCTTAACTCCCACGTTGTCTCCTTGCTTCACATCCCCATCTCATCTCTCGTTCTATCACATCCCTGACCAACAAGTGAAATCCAGCTGAACGTAACACTCAGTTTGGTTAGCTGGCGCCAAGTTTGTACTCGTTACATACTAACCGCCGAATGATGGATGATGGATTTGAGACATTTTGGCCCGTTGAAAAGCATATATGTACTTGTACTGCATTATAGTCTTGGCTTCGAAGACGAAAACGAAGCGTTCTTGTAAGTTTGGCCATTTTGAATACCCTAAAAATTCATAGAACATATAAGCTTGACTATTTTTTAAATGCAATAATTCAAGCATTACTTATCAAAATTTTGCATGTTTTATGTCATTATCATCCTTATTATTCACTCTATCAGCCAACGAAATATTAAGATGAGAATCTCATGTATTGGTCCAGGTAAATCCATTATGGATAAGAAAAAATTTCTAGTATGAAATTTGTCATAAACCGACTAAAACTAAAAGATTCAAGGAAGGAAAAAGGCATTAGAATTTTTTTTTTTTGTATATGCATATAAGTTGTTAAGCAATAGTTATTCTTTTTCATGCGCCAACAAACATTATCTAGAAAATCGCCCAAGGTTGAAAACTAAACTTTTTCAAGAGTTGGAGGGCCAGTGTTATCCAGTTTTAAAGTTCAAGGTTAAAATCTAAACTTTGATCAGAGTTGGAGGGTGAAAATTAGACTTTACCCTTATTTTAACCTTGACAAAAAGTCATGATTGAGAGTGACTTTACTAAAATTTTAGAGATGCTTTTAGGTTCGGTTCCTAGATGACACCCTTTTTAACTTTCCCCCAATTATAACTTATTATTATTCACATTATTATAAGAGTCTTAGAAACACCGCAACCTCAAAAATACTTGCATTTTCGCTGCAAAGGGGGCAGACATTGGGCAAGGGCGTGCAAGCGTGGGCATGCAGCTTGCAGCCCTCCGACCCAGGAGGTGGCCGTGTAGGATGCCACAGTGGGCCACGATGCTTCAGGACTTGCCCGGGCCTCGGCTTGCTTAGAGCGACCGTTGGACCTTGGTTCCACAACGCTGCCTCCTCGTGTCCACCAACCACCGCCGCTGTCGACTGCGCAGCTTGCGATGCAGTCTTCGCACCACAGCTGCTGCTTGCCTGACCATGTAGTGTTCCGCGCCCTGGAGGGTCTGATTGGGGATTTCGATCCCATGCTCGTCGAGGTGGAGACGTCCAGGGTGACCAAGGTGGTGTCGCCGGCTATAAGGTCCTAAATGGTTAGAGGGGTGAATAGCCAAATAAAATTTCTACAAAATCACTAGAGAAAATTGTTAGACAATAATAAGGCGAAAAGCGGTTGCTCTAGCTCTACTTGTCTGCAAGCCACCTAATAGCAATTCTAGGATTTACAATCTCTAATTCACACAATTGCTATGTCACTATTTTACCAACTAGGTGAGCAAGCTAAAATAAACTGCACAATTCTAGCAAGCTATTCAACTAACAATTCTACACAAGCACAATATATACATCAAAATAATTGCAAGGTAGAAAGGAGGTGTTATACCGACACGTCGATGCAAGTCAATCCAATCACCGGAAGATGATAAACAATATGAAGCCAATCACTGGAAAACAATCAACACAAGAGATGACACTTGGTTTGTTCACCCGAAGTTCACTTCAGCACCCTCAAGCTAGTCTTCGGTTGTGTCGACCGAGCCGGCTAGGTGTGGTGCTCTCCAAGAGCAACAAGAAATCACCAAAGAACGACGACCCTCAAATGCCTATAAATGCAACTTTCAAAGCAATGCACTTGAATTCTTCCAAAACTCACAAGAATATGCAACCAAGCAAGAGGGAGAGTGGGAGAGGTGTTGGCCAAGCTCTAAGGATGTTAAATGATTCAAATGAGAGGGGGAGAGAGAGAGAGAGCAATGCCCGACCACAACACTTTTATAAGGAGCCCATGGCTCCCCAAACATTTTTCTCGAAAAAAACGTGACCGCCAGATGCTCACGAGGGGGGGGCAAGCTGCTCCCCGATTGAAGCCACGTGTCCGCGGTTTGAACAGCACCATTAGATCTTCATTGCCGCGAACGGTCGAAGTCAGCAGCAGACGCGACCACACGACGCAACCATGCCCGGCGTGCTCGCTGCTTCCAATCGAGCCAACGGCTCTCTCCATGCTCGGCTAGGGATAGCGGACGCCCCGCGGGACACCGGGCTGCTATCGACGCGACGGCGTCCGATTCCATCACAATAAGGTCCGCGAGCTCAAAAAATGAGCAACGGACGCGTTTAGTGATGGACCAACGGGCACACGTTGAGTCCGGTGCGGCGCCTCACCAACAGATCGCCACGCGCCACCTTGGTCAAACCCGGTGGGACGGCCCCGATGCAACGCCCACCGGTTAAAAACTAGCACCAAACAACTCCAAATTTTCGCCACCTTGCATCTCCAAGTTAGCCAACACACATGCTAGCTTTTCACAAACAAATTTGCAAGGTTTAGGAGTTAGTTCTCTAGGTTAGAATGCATGCATATGATGTTTAACCTAGAGGCACATGAGGATCGATGTTCCTAACGTTTTCCCCTCTTTATAGTCTAAAACCATCAACGTGGTGCCTTGAGTGTGAAATCAAAATGGCCCTAAGATTATATCTTTGCCTTGAGCCCATTTTAATCATCTCGATCTCAATTCCACGACAAGCAAGCACTTGATGATCATTTTTTGGATCACCGCAATCCATCCACCATGACCACCATGCTTCACACTTGACTAGACCAATCTCCAATCTAAATCAACCACTTAGCATAGAGAGATTAGTCCTAGGATGTCATCAATTATCCAAAACCAAACTAGAGATCTTCACCGCCTTGGAGAATTGGTGGGCAGGTATGGCCGACATTGAGCTTGGATATGCGGCTCGTCCTCCCGGTGTCACATCGCTCGGTTCGGCCTCCGTGGGCCTTGAGCTGCCTATGTCGCTAGCGTGTGAAGATTGGTGGGTCGATCTTGCTGCAGGCGAAGCTTGCAAGTGAGGTCCCATCCTTTCTCTCTAGGTTATCGGTGGCGGTGCCGGTGGTATGATGATGGTGAGGCGCCCGAGATTGTTGGAGTCGCCGTGGCAGCAAGCTCCCCCCTAGGATCCTGTCGTAGCGCAGCGGGTGGATGGTGGGGATGTGGCGGCACCATGCAAGCTGCCACTCGAGATCAAGACTGCTCCGAGGCCCCGGGTTACCGGGACCCATGACATCGAGACCCCACGCCGCAATCACCGGCTAGCCACCAAAGCGCCATTTCGCAATCCAAATCTGGAGAGGCAGGTGGAGCACGCCCTCGCCAAGACGTTCGCTGGGTGTCTTGATCAGCCGGCCAAGTCACTTTAGTCGCATATTAGTTTCATTTACACCAATCTAAAGCGCCACCGTTTAAGCCGGTGCCTAATTCTCGTCGTTGTGTTTAGCCTTGTGAGCTGCCGGACAACTCGCTAAGGGGGCTTACTAGGATGTAAAAACATTCCTACTTGTCTTAATGCAGTACGGGCACGTACGAGCCTGGTTTCCAATAAAAAAAACTTGCACTGTCTAGTTTGCTGTTTCGTTTAAAAACAAAGACGTGGAATTGGTGGCGCGAAGTTAGGCTCCGTGACAATGCTGAACCGACAGGATTGTCTTCTCCCGTCGGTGTTTCCGCAACACGGAGGATTTTAGCGTGCTCCTGACAGGATCGCCCGAACCGAGTGGAGAGGATTTGTTTGGGGTAGTGACTGATGCTAAAATTAACACGCAGGCACCTTTGAGCCTTTCCGGTGCCTAGAAACGAGCTCCGCCTCTCACCTGTAACCGCAGAATGGCCTGTTTTTCGTCCTCTGGACCCCTGACACAGCTCGCCATTCTTAAGCAATCTGGGACCTGACGTAGGTCGTTCTCAGATTGCTATAGATCGCTCAGGTAGCACATACATACAGCGCCCCGGTCGGGAGAAACAACAAACAAAGCAGACAACGTCGACGCTATATGATGCCGCAGCTGCGTAGCCTCGTCGCGCTGCTCCTAGTGGCCACGGCCGTAGCCGCCGTCGTGGCCGTCGCCCCACCCGGTGGTGGGTTTATCGTCACCGGCCGCGTCTACTGCGACAATTGCCGCGCCGGGTTCGAAACCAACATCTCCCACTCCATCAAAGGTGACCTTGCCTGCGCATGCCATGCATGCACACTGATCTGGCGCCCCTGCTGCATGCAATTTCCTATGTATCTGCCTGTCACAACAATGCGTGCATGCAGGCGCGGCGGTGGAGATGGAGTGCCGTCACTTCGAGACGCAGCAGGTTCACGACAAGGCGCAGGGGACGACGGACGCCGGCGGGTGGTACAAGATGGAGATCACCGGCGACCACCAGGACGAGATCTGCGACGTGAAGCTGCTCAAGAGCCCCGAGGCGGACTGCGCCGAGATCGAGCTCAACCGAGGCAGCGTCCGCGTCCCGCTCACCAAGAACGACGGCATCAAGCAGAGCGGCCACCGATACGCCAACCCCATCGCCTTCTTCCGCAAGGAGCCGCTCCCCAACTGCGGCGAGATCCTCCGCGCTTACGACCTCTACAACGAGACGTCTGAGAATTCCTAAACATCCATCATCTCAGTCTTTTTTTTTTAGGGTGGTTTCCTCTTCCATCTATAGCACATTTAATTTGTTCGATTGATGCATGGAAGTTACTATTTATATTAGCAGACAGCTTTGGTAAAAATAAGTGTTTCATCTCGAGATTATTTATTAGAAAATAAAAACATGTAAAGCTCCTTGTAGTACTCGCAATTTAGTAGCTGCCATTGTTATTATTTTCGATTGAGTTGCTTTGTATAAACATGCATACTGCCAACATCTTTGTTGGGTTGGGGGGAGGGGAGGGGATCTATGCTGTAAATCTGTTTTTTGATCGACTTCTCCTTATCTCGGAACGTCCAATAACTAATCTCAATTTTACATTCGGAGATACAGCCGTTGCCCATTGTTATGTTAAGTGATACGTAGTTGATTTTCTTTCCAACAAAGACCTCGTTTGAATGTAATGGGATTCACTTTAGTTAATTAATATGGGTTAGGGTGGATTGAGGTGAAATTTATTTTAAGTTCCATTCCAATCCACATCAACACATGAGGATTGATGAGAAACAAAGCTAAAAGGAAGTTTTATTCCGCCAAAAGTATACACACTCAACTAATATTAATTAGAACAAGCATCTGGATAATAAATGCAAGCTCTTAAAAGGCTCACAAGATGTAAAATAATCTACGCGGCAAGCCTATTCGAGCACAAAATCATCATGTGAAGTAAAGATCTCTCTATGTTTGTTGCACGTAGAAGAAAACTTGCTTATTTTAATGTTACGGGGTCATGTTTCTTTTGTAAAACCTTGTTGGGATGTTATCATATTCTCCTTAATTCATATGTGTTGGGATGGATTATGGTGAATTTTAATTCAAGTTTTATTCCAATACATGTGGAGTCATGCAAATCTGACTATATCTAACTGTCTAAGATGGCTTTGAAACATGTCCAAACGGGGTTATTTTTTGAAAACAACGAGTAAATTTGATTCGGGATTTTCCCTTTGTAGGTGAAAAACCTACAATCCTTTGTCTGGTTCGATACTCAGCCTCTTCTCTATTCTTAGCAACTTTATTTTAGGTGGGATGTGTTAAAATGAGCTATGTTTAAGTTGATTCTAGTCTAAAAGGTTCTAATTTTTTACATTTTTATATTTACTAGCAAATATGTAAATAGCAAATATGCCCGTGCATTGCAACGGGAGGCAAAACAACTATATGACTTTAATAGAAAAATAAGGTAATGGAAAAATATTATCTATATATTTGTATTTTACCTTTTTCATAATTTTTATGGCCCTACAAAGAAGCACAACACGAATAGTACTGGAAATTTTATAGCACATGGCCACTTTTGACTCCTATGTCGCTGGTTCGAACACCACTATGCTATCCGCCTTCAAGGGTTGCTCATCTTCCAAGCCTAGCAATCCAGGAAGTAGACGAGCCCGACGACAAACACCACGTTCCAGGAGCCCAGTGTCCAGAGGGTGATCGGAGGGCATGTTCGTCGTCTCCATCTTCCGGCATCGCTGCCGACACCCGGTGTCACGACCTTGCACATCTGCCGCCACCGGCGCCACCTGCTACAATAGTCTGCTTAGATGCGGAGCACCTTGTACTCTCCGGTGGCTGGGACTTGCCCGAGCACAATAGGGCGTCGCCGAGTTGACTTTATTCCTGTGATCGACGCCCACGTCTGAGACGACGCCGGTGACCGTGTCAACCACGCTAGTCAGTCCCCAGCCATGCAATGTGCAGAGTAGGTCGGATCAGCATGGACTTGATGACATTGTCGTGCAGGTCAACGGCACAAACCTCAGCTGCCTCGTCGATGTCGTACGTGGTGGCGAACAACGATGATCCGGGGTGACGAGTGGCAGGAGGTGTGTGCCCTAGGCTAGGGAGCGTTGGTTGAATCCATGGTTTGATCCGTGTTTTCATCAGTGGAGCTGCAGTGCCTAGTTCCATCATCATTATATATATTGCAGTTATAATTTATAATCTCACGAATATCGCAAAACGATTCCTTATAAATCATGATATGCTTGATTGATTTCCGAACAATTCCACTGATGACTACGTACTTCCACAACAAATCTATAAAAGAATTATCCAACGATTCGTCTGCACCTCAACGGCCGGCCCCACCCAAAGTCTGGTTTTGTATACGCCGCACCTAGGGGACTCGCACCCTGCTCCTGATCACCTGTCATGGTGACTTCCACGAAGCAAGGGCACAAGGCAGTTGCCAGAGTATGCAGACTATGAATTCTATTTTTACCTAATATAATATAAGTCCGTATTTGAATCAGATTGTATCCTATACTTACGTATTTAGATCAGATTGTAACGGGCCGACAGAGTCCAGCTACCAAAAGATGTCGTATGCCCTATTTTAAAAAAGGTGAAAAAAAAAGAAAACGACGGTGAAAAAAAAGATATAGATAGAATTTTTTGGCTAAAAACTGAATTAGAATTTAATAGCCTTGTTTAGGTCATCACATTAAATAGAATAGATAAATAGATATGATTTTATATAAAAACTGAATTAGGAATTTAACTTATTAGACAAAGGATCAATTTTTACAGTCGTTTATTGAGAGAATCTTGAAACGTTTTTAAAATAATAGATCTCTGCCAAATGTACAACTTTTAAAAAAACTCTATATCTATACTACTTCCTTGCCAATCTTCATTCTACATGTGCTTCTCTGCACCTCCCGGCTGTCAGAGTCAAGATGTTACCCCAAATCGGCAGAGCGCCTCCAGCAGCCCCACCCACCCACAAACCCAATCTCTGCGCTCCCATGCTCTCCGCTTCCACTAATCTGCGCCACCCCAGCCCGCCCCCCTTCGTTTACCGGCTGCACTTCCTTAAAGATACATTGCAACTTTATTTCTTCAATCTGTTAGATCTCTTCCCTCTATTATTTCTGTTTTATTGTTAAATTCTGATATTTTTTACTATTTAATTTGTAATTGTGAAGCAGTGCTTATGCTTCTATACTGCATTCAGAACTGTTGGTGGATAGGAGTCGTCAACTGAGAATTGTTTCAACTTGTCCATGCTACCTAGTACATGCTTTATTTTAGTTACAGGATATCTGTCTTCAGTAAATTTATTTATGGCCAGCGACTATTGCATTTTAAAATTTGCTAGCTTGTGATAGTTTTATTCCTGTTAGGCAGAGGTACCATTCCCAGATATTTATTTATTTTTGGAGAATCAAAAGACTGTCTATTACTTATAAGCACAGTGAAGAGATGGGCCTAACATTCCCCAGCTTCTATCTCTGCTTTTGTTGGGCTACTGCTTCTCAATTTGTTAAATCTGTTCTCTTCCAATCGCTCTTCTAATTAGTAATTACTCCAGTATTTTCTCTTTTGTTGTTCATTTAGATATCTGTTATTTGCGGGCTATGAATCTTTTGCTTATTCTGTGCTAGATGATTTATGAATTCTTGATTGTTCATCCTTTTGTTGGTGAACAAGATTTTTAATTTGTAACCAGTAGTTACTGCAATATGTCAACCGAGTAATTCATCTTATTTGTCATTTTTGTTAATATTGTTCTTGTTTAGTCACTGTTATCGTTTGTATTTAATTATTTCCTATTTAGCTAGTAACAATATTATAGTTGCTTGAAAGTGTCAATCTACCAGATCAGAGTGCAACTTTAGTTTTTTCTTCCCTTGATTGGTGAGTCAAGTCTTCGGTAAAGGCATTGGCCTAACTGAAATATAGGCCAGATAAAGTGTCCCTTTATGGTGAAAAGATATGTTATCCTTCATTACAGCATCCTTATACTGGACAATCCGTCTTAGTGGTGGCTTATTTCAATCATAAGCACCACCTTACAAGAAGCATATCATCTAAAGCAAGAAACAAGAAAAAACAAGAAAAATACTTTCATACTAAATATTGGAATGTATCTACTTTTTCTTTCAAATTAAGAATATATGTGTTCTGTCCCAATCATAAAAAATAAGTAAGCATAACTACCTATCTACTGTTGAAAAGGTTAGTCAAGTACAATGGTTGATTACCATAAACGGCCACTGAATCAAGCAAAATGAGAGAAAAGGGGACAATAAACATCCATGCAATTTAGAAATTTCAGGTATGCCTTCCTGTATCACCACTTCTGCTCCAAACTGAGCATTAAAATTGTCTGAAACAAATACTAGTAGCCACAACTACAAAGTATAATGAATTATCACATAGACGATGCATCAGAGCATTCCGTGATAGCTCCAGCGCCTTGTGTGATTGCTGCAAGCAACCTTGGCATCGGGGGCATATCGATCTCCTGCTGACCCTCAAGAACACGGACCACTTCACCCATTGTCGGCCGATGAAGCTCATTATCCTGGATGCACCAACATGCAACTTTGCAAACCCTCTCAACCTCTTCCAAACTGAAGTCTCCATGTAGCTGTGGATCCACCAAACTCCTCACATCTCCCTCGTGAAGCTTGCTGATAGCTTGCACAGGGAAATATTCAATATGATAATTGTTGCTACTATATGCCTGAGGTGAATTTCTCCTGCCTGATATGATTTCCAGCAGCACCAAACCGAAGCTATAAACATCAACTTTTGATGTAACAGCAACTCCACTAAGCCACTCTGGGGCAAGATACCCTGCAGTTCCTCTGAATGTAGTCAAAACTCTGCTAAAATCCCTTCCGACAAATGCTGCCATCCCAAAGTCTGCGATTTTAGGAACAAATGACGCGTCAAGAAGTATATTTTCTGGTTTAATATCACAGTGTATGATGCATTCTCGGCAACTCTGATGCAAGTAGGACAATCCTCTAGCAACTCCTATGGCTATTTGATACCTGGTGTTCCAGTTAAGGCCAGCAGCATTGCTCTGAAATAGATGAGCATCAAGAGATCCATTTGACATGTGTTCATACACAAGTAGCTTCTTATCACCTTCGCAACAGAAACCAATCAATCTGACAAGGTTGATATGTTGGATCAATCCAAGTGAGCTCACCTCAGCCCTGAATTGCTTCTCTCCCTGACGAGCACCATCAAGCCTTTTCACTGCTATAGCTGTCGAGCCACTCAGCACTCCCTTAAATACGCAACCAAAACCACCTGCTCCAAGCTTTTCTGAGAATTTTTTTTGTAGCATGGCTTAAATCAGTGTATCTAAAGGATATAACTCCACCACCTTGGCTGTCATACATTGGTGTACCACACCAGTGGGATTTTTTCGCCACACCATTAACAGCAACATGAGCATCAGTAACCCAGCACCGACAATGCTTGCTGCAGTAATAACTCCGACACTTGATTTCCTTTTGTTCCTTGTCAAACTTGGCAGATCACTGGCGGCAAGGCGAAGATAAAGAACATCTTCAGAATTATTATCAATGCCGTCATTCTGATTCACACTGAACAATTCCCCATGCCATACAGAGCATCTGCTGCTGTTATAGGAATAAGCAGTGCAGGAGCAGGAACTGAGACAAGCTTGCTCACAATTGCTCTGAGAGTTGACACCGTCTACGCTTTGGGAGTTATAGGGCAATGTAACATGAGGAATGGGGCTGAAGATGTCTGTTGAACTTGTCGTGTTTCTCTCGCTGGTGCAATGTAACGGAGTATTTCTGATGCAGCCTCCTGTTCGGTCATCAAGCTCCCAGTCCTGGGGCGACTTCTGAGAGAAGCTCGGCATGCAGTCACAGAAGGAAAGGGAGGACGTGCCGTTGCAAGTGGTGAAAGGTCCACAGGTAGCATACGGTGTGCAGGGATCAGCCGGCTGGGCATGTACGGCTCGCCAAGACTGCTGAGCGTGTGACCAAACATTCATCTTGATCTGGCCAGAGATGTCCAGTGAGACGAACGTCAAAGATGAGTCATTCAGTGAGGTGTACATGTAGTACTCCTCCTGACTGTTATCGACATATGTGGGGTCAATCAAGCCCTTGGTGCGTGGATCCAGTTCTAGTATGGACTTGAGTATGGGGATTAGCTTCAGTGTTGATGTGGATGAGGATGCCCAATGCCAGTACACTACTGACGGATTGAGGCGCTTGAGGACAACACCGCTGGTGTCGATCTCGACGGAGTATGAGCCGAGACCTGGATCAATGAGGCTCTTCCATGTGATGCCCTGTCGACTGAAACCGGTGACCTTGTTCCGGCCAAACTTGGCGCCCGGAAGCACGATGTCGGTCGGGTAGTCGAAGCTCTGCCACAATGTTACATTGGATGATGATGGGCTTTCTAATTCTAGGAGCGCAAGGTTCCCACTGTCCAAGAGGACGGCAGTGGTGGTGGTAGTAGTGTTTAAGCTGGCTCCTGACCGATTGGCATTGGTGGTGGCAGTGGACCAGACTATGGTTTCAGGTTTTTCTGGACTGGGTTGGGTTACAATGACAAGGTTGTTGCCATCTCTTGAGATTTTGAGCTGTGTGTGCTTGAGCCTGGGGTCAGTGATTGGCGCCTCTCTATTGGCGACCCAAACAGCAGTGAAAACTGGGATCTGGTTGAACCATATGCCAAGGTACCAGTTGGGGGAGGTGATGTTGCGGGACTTACTGATGACGGCTGTTGTTGGCTGGAAGAAGCCGAGCGCGAACTTGCCGTTCCTCGAGACGAGCTTGTCGCCGAAGGCAAGTGCTTGGCCGGCCGCTAGAGTATCAGTCGCCGTGGCGGCGGAAGCCAGACATGGTGGAGTGTGAAGCAAACTGAAGAGAAGAAGGGTGAGCAATATGTGCAGGGGATTCATGAAGAAACAAGATTGGAAGTATGACGATGTATGGATGGATGGACGCATGCACGTCTGCTCTGCTGTTGGGAGAAGGGTGACGAGGAGGATATATGAAGAGAGGGCGGCATAGAATTCCATTTCTGGACGAGAGGAGACACGGCAACCACGCTCTGTGTGAATGTGTGATCTGCAACTTGGTCTTCCACTTGTGTGTGGGTACACTGCACAAAGACGTGCTATCTCTATAAAATACTACTCCACTCTACTCTGCAAGGCTGTATTGCCATGAAAACCATGGGCTAGACGAAGCCGACTGCCTACGAGCTCCGGCGGAAAGCCACGGCACTTAGCCAACAGTGGTCAAGTCAACGAATCAGGACGCGTACGCGTCCACCAAGACCAAGCGGCTGGTGCCACCAGCCGCCGCCGTCAAGTGGATGAGTGTGCGTACACCGATCATATAATATTGAGAAAATTAACAAAAGTTAATTATTATCCAAAATAAGATTTACAACACCCCTTATTACCTATCCTTCAATATGTTGATTATTCCTAAAAAAACATATGAAAAAATTCTAAGTATACACAAGGGGAATCCTTTAAAACTCAGTAGGAAAAACAAAAGAAATATCTTGCCCAAAGGCGTTGTAGTCTAAAGAACAATAGCTTTGGCCATATATATGACCAATATATCACGACTAATCCTATAGGGAAAACAGATGATATGACAATATGTTGATATTTCCTCACTAAAACTTCATATGAGAAATCTTGAAAGGAAAAAGTTATACAAAATAAGTACAATATGATGTTTGAAACTAGTTATCAATCAAAGAGACTTCTTGATGATATCTATAAACCTCCAGGTCACATTATACCAATCCCTTCAACACATTTATGAAATGTGGATTATGGTAGGTTTTGTGAATTCTCAGCAAGATTATCACAACTTAGTTTGCAACTATTCATTTCCTTGTAGGAATAGAAAACCATGCTCCACCTGTTAATGCAAGTTATATTACCTTCATACATAAACCCTGCCAAAGTTATTTATTTAACTATTGTTGTAGAAATTGTGATATGCCTAGAGGAGAACATCTTGGGTGTCTACTTTACGAGGGCGGTGGATGGAATGGTGAGTATGTGGTGGTGCAAGGCCGGTTGATATAATTTTTTTTTTTTTTGCTGAACAGGCTCAAGTACCTCTGGGAGTTAACTACTAACCTAAGAAAGCAATATACGTTGGTGCTCAATCAAGTCATTTTGGTTCAAGGGTTCAGATGAATTTCACTTAGATTGGACGACCTTAGATTGACAAAGTTGTGTAAATTAGTATAGCTTTGGAGGTTATTTCAATTTATCTTTATACTGTTAAGGTGGGGTAATTTAGATTCAAAGATGCATGTGAGAGGAGAGTTTTTTTTTTTTTTTTGAAAAATAAAATAGAGCCAATGGTTCTAACTATTGATGTTGATGATGATGATGCTTATAATTAGAGTCTACGAAAGTAAAGATAAGGTGCCTTTTTATTATTATGAGAATTTTTAGAATTGATCTTTTTTTTTCTAGCACGCGTCTCATGAGGATTAACGTGAATAAACCATTTGGTAAACTTTTACATAGTGTGCCCTTGCATTTGAATTTAACTTCAATTTGGATCCTTATTTGCCCAAATTATTAGTTTACAGCTATGCTTAAACGGTAAAACGCATTACACGAACCATATTGTTTACCCAATTTGGGCGTATGTGGTTCACAGGAATTCGCATGATCCAACGTCAAAACATCCTTTTTTTTCAAAAAAAAAAAATTGTGACTATGCAAGTCTACAATTCAGTCATTGTTGGTATATTAATTAATAATATTTTAATATTCTTTGTGTTTATTTGGTCTCGGAGACGCAAGGTGCCAAGATAAAGTTCTCGAAGGGACCAATAGTTCCATTTGCCAGATCAGAACGGACAAAAGGCACCCTTCGGCCATGTATACCTCATAATATCATGTCCCATCAAAATAGCAACGGACGAAGTGGTGCCTCTCTACCTCATGCCATGTGCCTCGTTCCGTTCCGAACACAGTGACTCACGATCAAACACATGAATCCAGAAGTGATGGTTCCAGTCCAGGACAGCAATACATGATGCATGCTAGCCAGAGTGACAGATAAGCAACGGCAGATGCAGCCTAGAGTAACAAGAGAAATCTTGCATTGTTGCCCGAGGTTTGGTTCAGGGTCACGCGTCCAACAACGCCACCGGCAAAAGCATGGAAAGGAACGCGAGACACCCATTCCTCATCCCGTGAGCTGTCGCATGTGCCGTGCTTCCAAAGACCTGAAACTCAGCACGCCACAAATCTGCCGTCCGCAGCATGGCAACTCGCCTAACAACGCAACAAACTGGTTCCAGCGAACCACAGAAGCTTACTACAATTGCAGTAAACAAGGCCCCACTGTCCCGTGACAGCATGCATTATACATGTACTGGAATGAAGTAGCCGGAAAGATATCTGGCAAGGTTCTTCAGATGACATGACACATCGAGAAAGATGAATTGAGTCATATGAAAAATAATATCAACAGTCAATTAGCTCTCTTTGAATTGCACAGGCAAACATTGGTCAACAACAATTTTTCATGAAAGAATAAACGATTGCAACTACATAAAACTATACTCGGTCAAACTTAGATACATCACGCGCAAGTCAGCAACTTTGGTCATATAATTCGGCCAGGCTTTACAAATGCAATATTGTAAAATCAAAAAAAAAAAAAAAAAAAGGAGAAAGGGAATTTCCCTCACGAGGCTCCGCTGTATCCTGAGCTGTAGCCACTGTAGCCACCTTTCTTCATTGCGCCTGACTCCATCTCCTGCGTCTGCTGGCCCTCGCTGCTTGACGCAGATGGTATCTGGCCGTATTCGCTGGTTGGCGCGCTGTATTGGCTGCTGGTGTAGTTGTTGCTGTTAAATGCCATCTTCTTGAACTTCTTCATGTCCTCGTTGTACTGGCCAGAATCGTAATCGGAGCTGCTGTATGACCCAAAGAAGCGGCTATGGCCAGGTCGAACACCTTCATTAAGATCCTCCAAAGACACATCACCTTCCAAAGCCCGAACGACCTGCACCAAAACATGAAAATTTGAGCATGTTGTCTAATGCAGTTTTGTGGATCCCAATGTGGCATGTTTTTCAGCATTTTTGAAACTAAAGTGACCAAAGTTTCAACTCAGAAGTCAGGTCAACATTTCGTCAGCTAAACATTTTTCATCGTATAGAAATCATGTTATGTAAACAACAGATTGTGCCCTAAGGGACGCTAGTGCAGTAGTTTAGCGATGTTAGCTAGGACACTGCGAAAAGCTGCTTATAAATTACCTGACTCATACGTGGCCGACGGCGTGCAGAATGGCGTACACATGCAGCCGCACAGGCTATCATTCTTGCCATCTCATTAGGATTGAAGTCCTTTCCCAGCCGAGGATCCACCAAAGCATCATATTCACCATCCTCAAGTGCTCGCATCAGTAATGGCCTTGCCTGCAGATGATACAGTGATGTTACTCACAGGAAGGTTACAACAGTCTGAGAAACGACAAAGGATAAGACTTTCCAAGTTAAGCACATTCAGTGGCAGGTAGAGACAGATATGTTCTCAAGGAGTACATGACTAGAAGTCTATAACATTATTAACAAAGAATACAACCTAGTGACCAGAAATGTGGTTAACTAAAAAAAGGTAGGAAAAAAATAACTACAATTTAATTAGTATTAGTATTACAAAGCATGCAAATGGAAGTACATATGTGCTTAAATAATTGGCAATCATTGATGCTAAAGATGTAGGAAGCATTGTGAAAACATCAAAGCAAGAAAAGGTGTTCAAAATAATTACCCAGTCAACCAAGCTGTCATCCATATATGTTTGGGTTGTGTCAACTGGTCGCCGCCCAGTAATAAGCTCAAGAAGCATGACTCCGTAAGAAAATACATCGGATTTTTCTGTGAGCTTGCCAGAAGATGCATACTCAGGTGCCAAATACCTAAAACCAGGAAGATGTGCATCAGCAAGCCATAATTATTATTAGCATATAGCAAGTTAAAAGTTGGAATAACTCTCCTAATAGCTGAGAATATGATGCAAATGCCAAGGTTACAAAAATCTATAAGGTATTGTATCATTAAGAAAACTAAACATATTACGGTCTAATCTGAATTGCATCAGTATTAGGTAATGACATCCACGTGCTTAAAACTTCAGCCAAACATGTATGCAGCATGTCTATAATATCTAGCATCGTTCCTGAACTACAGAGTAGCATTTATACATACCCGAAGGTGCCCATTACTCTTGTCGAAACATGGGTGTTGTTATCAGTAGTGAACTTTGCAAGTCCAAAATCAGCAACCTGTATAGAGATGCTTGTTAGTTAAAATGAAGTTCAAAAAAAATAAAGAGTGGTCTATACAGTTAAGCAAGAAGGGTGTATAATTTCTCATTGGATGTGATTATAGTCAAAATTTCGTTAGTGTGACCAAATTCCAAGCAAGTGAAACTTTATGGCTACCAAAATAGATT
Organism: Hyparrhenia diplandra; assembly: GCA_015847255.1. Classification (NCBI taxonomy): domain Eukaryota; kingdom Viridiplantae; phylum Streptophyta; class Magnoliopsida; order Poales; family Poaceae; genus Hyparrhenia; species Hyparrhenia diplandra. The sequence goes on from JADLZK010001793.1 coordinate 94,636, forward strand.
AGATAGCAGAAACCACATTACAACAGCATATAAACTAGATATAATTTGTGGACTGCCAAAATGCCCTAGACTAATATAACTTCGTCAAGGTGGCAAATGTAAACTAAGCACTGCGTAAGAAATAAATTTTCAGTTTTAACAAAAAAAAAAGCAGTCAGCTGTAATCTCTAGGATAGAAAAAAGAAAACTCAGAGCATACCTTAGCTTCAAATTTGAAGTCAAGAAGAATGTTAGATGCCTTTATGTCACGGTGGATGATCTTCGGATGGCCTGCTCATAAGAAAGACACTATATAAGGTCCTTCTATATTTCAATATTTACTAGAAGATATAATTGATTAATTATACTAAAATATAGATAGTAATTATGTATGTAAACTCACAGTCCTCATGAAGATAAGCTAAACCCTTTGCAGCGCCCAGAGCGATCTTTAATCTAGTGGGCCACTCCATTGTTGGTCGATCTTTCGCTGCAGAAGGTGCAAATATGTCATAACAATGCACAAGAGAACATGAAACAAATGGAATTAGCAATCGGCAGGTATCATGCATGCCTCAATCAAATTTTAGGACAAATAATAAATCCATGGGTACAGTAGAAGGGAATTTCGTTTGTGCAAGCAAGGCACTTGGTTGAGGATTGCCACAGCTCGAACATGAAAATGAAAAGAGCAAAGAAAATGCCAAAGGGATCAGCGGTTGAGTACCATTACTTTTTTGGACAATAAGGCTAGCAAGTGGCTGAGGACTTGACTCTAAGGAATGGCTAACAAGAAATTTCTTTTCATCCAACCGTACAATCCTACTGATTAGGCTGCCACTACTTAATTATACTCATGCAAATTTATTATTGCAATCTTGAATAGCACACATGAATATCATATTACTTGAATGGGAGAAATGAAAGAATCGGAAAATTTAGTTGAACAGCTAAGCCTATTGCCTCCAGTTACGCATTCTAGATGTGCTAATAAAAAATGGTGACATGGTCTCAAAGAGAAACCAAGTAGAAAAATCAAACACGTGGATTGCAGAATCATAGATAATGTAGAGACAAACAATTGGGGGGATTTAGGAGTGAGGGGGCATACCGTGTAAGTGGAATTCTAATGTGTTGTTGGGGACAAACTCGTAGACAAGCAACCTCTTGCCTCCAGAAATGCAATAGCCAACCAACGACACAAGATGTTTGTGATGCACTCGGCTGATAATCTCAACCTCAGCCTGGAACTCACGCTCTCCCTGGCCACTTCCAAGTTTCAATTGTTTTACAGCAATCTCTTTGCCATTAGGCAGCAATCCTCTGTGAACATAGCCAAAACCACCTTGTCCAAGGAGATTAGCATCAGAGAATCCATCGGTCGCCCTCAACAACTCTTCGTAGGTGAATGTGCTCTTTGAGGAGAAGCCTAGACCAGCACCAGGGGACGGTGGAGGTAGGATCTCGCCACCAGAGTAGTTAGAACCAGATCCACCACTACTATTTAGCATCGCCGGTGGTGGTGGTGGCGGCGGCTGTGGAGGACGATTAGCATATGCTGGTGGAGGCGAAGGGTGCATCTTGACCACATGTTCAGGGGGCGGAGGAGGAGGCGCATTCTGCTGCCAACTCTGGTATGTTCCACCGTATGGATCCTCTGCGGTAAGATAGAACATCATGTGAGGAAAGGTTTGTCTTCGTTTTGAAACTGCTTACAGAAAGCAACATATGCTTGAAACAGAATTGGTATACAAATTAGTTTATCTCTTCCAAACAAAACAGACAGACAATAGCTAAAACCAAATATAATAAAGCATTTGATTTAGACAGCAGGCATGACGACACCTATCAAGATCAAGGGTACCAGGTAATATATTTTTTGAACTTAAGAGAAGTACACCTTATCAAAAGTAAATAGCTAACGATCACGATTATTAAGGATTGCAAAATTTGTAGGTCCAAATTCCTTGAAATTGAAAATAGCATCTAAAATAATTTACTGAAGTTAACACTTTTTAACCACTATGCACATGCCAACAAGACCTACGCCAAGAAATCAGGACCCATGTTAATGCGACGGCCTTAAGATCTACCGCCAGCCAATTGCCAGGAAGACAAGAATTGAAACCGAAAGCAACGTGACTAGTACCTAGTCACGCCACCCACAGGCTAGATCTGGATCTAGACAGCGACAGGCATACAGGCACGGGAGCGGCAAGTAAGAGAGATCTATCTAACTCACCCTTGTACGGTGGCGGAGGCGGCGGCGGGTATCCGTAGTGCTGAGGCGGCGGCTGCGAACGGCGGCGCTTCTTACGGAGGCAGCAGAGGCAGATGAAGCTGGCGAGTAGCAGCAGCACGACCCCACCGACGGCCACGCCCACGACGAGCGACGTGGACGGCCCGGAGCTACCGCCGCCGCCGCCGCTCCCAGATGAGTGCGACTTGGGCGGCGAGTGGGACGACGGCGGGGACCGGTCACCCCCTCCGCCACCAGACGACGGCGGGGACCTGCTGCTGCCGCCTCCACCGGACGACGGCGGCGACGGGGTGGTGTCCGATGGCGGCGACTGGGTGGCGGGCGGCGTCCCCGGGGAGGATGAGGAAGGTGAGGGCGCGGAGGGAGTCGCCGGTGGCGGGGTGGAGGACGACGGCGCGGGCGGGGACGCGGCGGGGGTCGCGGGCGGCGGCACGGACGGGGGTCGACGGCGACGACGGCGGCGGCGCGGCGGGCGCCGGTGGGGACGGCGTCGGCGGCGTCGGCGTGGGAGGAGTCGGCGCCGCCGGGGGCGGCGCCGACGGGGTCGCCGGCGGCGGGGTTGTCGCGTTGGCCGGCGGTGCCGACGGCGTGGTCGGCGCCGGCGCTGCCGTCGGCGACGACATCGCGCCCCCTCTCTGAACTTAACTAACCCCCGCGCTCCGGCTCCGGCTTTTGGAGCTGCCCGGAGCTAGGGGGTGGAGGGAGATCGTCGCTCGCTGCTTGGGTTGCTTAGCGCGTAAGAATGGCTCGTGGAAGCCGGATGCTGATGCTGATGCTTCGCGGTGCTAGCAAATTAGCAAGCAATCAAAGCCCCGTAGCAGCAGCAAAGCCTCGCCTCGCCTCGCGAGAGGGAAGAGGAGCGTAGGAGGAGTCCTCCACAGCAGCAGCAGTAGGGAGAGCGAGAGCGGTCCAGAGTTAAATGGAAAGTGAAACGGAATGAGGTGGGAAAGCGGAGGGAGGGAGAGAGGGTGGTGGGCCCGCCCTCGCGGCTGGACAGCGTTTGGTTGAGCGGAGCGGCGGTCGTTGTGCACCGGGAAGCTTTGGCTTCACGGTCACCGACAGGTGGACGAGGGAGCGGTGGGGCCTACCTGTCCGTGACGTGACGACTGCGCGTGCTAGCTAGCCATCGCCGTCGTGACGACGAAGACGGGTGGGAACCGGATAAAGTGCGCGTCACACTTGCCCTTTTTCTTCGTGCAATTCTGAAGCATCTACGGCGGGTGGGGGTTTACCGTGGCCGGCGTTGCTCCGCGTGGACCCCGCAGGTCAGCGTCGTCAACAACCTGTGATGAATCTCACCAGGCACTCACTCCCATCGTCCGTCCCAGTTCGGTAATCGGCTGATTGATTACTACTGGTCGTTCTTTTTTACTGCTCGGTGACTTGCCAGTCGCCGCTGATTCACCGTTTCATTCATTCAGCGCCGCCGCGGTTGTCGCGTTCAAGGTTCCACGTTCCAGGCCGCGAGCAACGTGGGTGGGGCCGGCGGCGACCCCAGGCTCGTCGGCCCGCCGCGCGACGTCCGTCCCCACAGAAAAGTCATCGTGATTGGCGCTGATTGGCGCGGCCCGGGGCGGGTGATGGATGGCTGTACCAATCGACGCATTCGAGTTTACAGAGCCAGAGCGATGGGTTCGCGCTCCGGTCGTTTATATGCATGCTCACGTGCGCTCTCGTTTTGCTCTCTCTGTCTTCACTTGCTCCACAGCAATAGTGTTCTCGTCGTTTACTCGTTAGCCAAATTGCCGTCGCTACGTTGGCCGAGGATATATCTGGTGTGATTCCGATCTATCTTTTCTTCACGACTGTCATCCATCCGGTGCAAGTCCATTTCTGTTTTTTCGAATATATACCCGCCCAAGATAAAAAGTGTGGCGTGTGATGTGAAATAGACGTCCTACTAGTTGGCAATTGGCATCTCTTCACTTCGTTTTGCTACGAGTAATTATGTGCAGTAAAAATGATGGATATATTCCTCTTGGTTGAACATTGATAGAAAAGTAAAAACTGTCAGTGTCGGGTCCATCAAAAAATATACTCTCTGTCCATAAAAAAGTATGCAAGTCTCGGTTTTTTTTTTTTTTGAGAAACCAAATGTTGTTAAGTTTTGACAAAAAAAATCGTATAAAAATATTAACATTTATAATTCTGAATAAATTTCAATAGATTAATTATATATTTCCATAATAATCGATTTAGAGACATAAATGTGAATGCCATTTTGTGTAAATTTGATAAGTCGCCGATGTGTGTTTTGTTGCTCATGACCGACGGTTTTTGCGGTTGATAAGTCGGCGATGTGTGTTTTGTTGAGAAAAACATATATCTTGGCTATAAGTTCGAGCAAATAGGGTGTGTGTATCGAGTGGCCACGGCTTACTTGGACCACCACCACGCTTGCTTGGGTAGTTTGCCACAGCCCTTTCTCGCTCGAGCAACCACCGCAGATGCAGTTTTCGTTCAATCCGGCACCCAGATTACTCCCTGCCTAGGTCATCGCCACCCTAGCCCCAATAACTCAATAACTCATCCTTGATGTGGCTAGCTATGCCGCCTTAGCTTACCACATTCATAGTCACCACCCTAGCATGCATCTTTTCCTAGGTACGTGTTTTCATGGCGAAAGCAAGGGCAAAGAGATGGATGATGAGGAGTAGGGCCCAAGAATGCTCATAGTTAGTTTGAGCTAGGAGTGTGATGAAGAGATAGCTTTTCTCTTTCTCCTTCTATTATCTATCTTCCACATAAGCAAAATGCTAAAGTGGACTGTTGTAGGTTAGTTGACATGTCATTGTTGGAGTTGCCTCACAAGCTAAACATTGTTCTAACTTCTTCGAGGTTCTACCGCTATGATATTGCAATTGTCCCTCTATTACCACTAAAACGCTATAGCTCCGCTAAACACTACTATTTGGCTTAAACAAAAAATATGTTTAGCATCACTATTAGGCCAGTCTTAATGGGAGTTTCATGAGTGTTTCATGCACATTAAATGCAACGCCACATCAACAAAACTCCACTTTTACAACCATGGTGAAACCTTTGGGTACTGTTTCACATGCGTTGGAAACAGGGTGAAATCCTCATTGAGACAAAAATAGTGTTTCACCATAAAACTATGAAATAAAACCGTGCAATGAGAGAAAGGCTGTGGGACCCATGAGCCTATGAAACTGTGCATTGAGGAAGACCCCTATTTCATACCAAAGTTTCATATCTTGAAAACAGGGAGGCGAAACGCTCCATTGAGACTGGCCTTATTGACCAATGCATATATTTGTTCCTTGCTCTTGATGGCTAATAAGTAATATGATTGTTGCTTATAGCCATGAGTATATTGGTTGTCTTAATAAATACTTAGTAATGACCTAGAAATATGTTCTCGGATCCGTATACATGTATTTGAGTATTTATATTCACAAATGTTCCTAGACAACATGTTTTCCTACAAAACTAAATAAGATTTTTCATGTTTTCTACAAGACCGCTACATAATTGAGCCTTGTCAAAAGTTGCCATAGCAGTTTTCTACTATGTAACGAGCTACTATGACAAATGAATTGGCGAGGGTTGCCTCGTCTCCCCCGACACAGCAACCTGACTCTATAGCTCATGAGAAATTGACTAGGATTGGAGTTTCCATTGTGGTGGTGGAAGGTTTTGGGGGGTTGAACCCTGGTGGTGGTGGCCACCTTCACCTTTGGAGGTTTTTCGGATAGTGGTCATCTTGGGTCATATGGCGTTGGGTAGTTTAGGTTTTGTTGTTGTTGGAAGTGTTTGTATTGAGGGTTTGGATTGGGGGGTGTGCCTAGTCAATAGCTAGAGCAAGTTTGGCAACAGGTCTTGGTTGTCTAGCAAGTTTGGCTGGTCGGGTTACCTTTGTGAGCTACCATGGACCTGTCTAGTCTTCTTAATGTGTTATGTATACTTTGACCTTCATAATTCTTATGTCTTCGACTTTGTTGTGCCTCTAGATCTCATCAATTATACGCCTTTCTTATTGAGCTCGGTGTAGAGTAGTTGATTCAACTCCGCTAGGCCTCCTTTCTCATTGAAGGTTTCTTCATCATGTTGCTATGGGGTTCATATGAGGCAATGTGTTCCTTGATCTGTCCTCAGACAAATGTTGAACAAATGTTGTTGCAACTGTTGCATAAGGGGTGCATCCCCTCCTCGCTTTTTGCTACCTTGCCTCAATGTCTCGTCCTCCTCTCCCAGCACCGGCATAGTACGTATCATCATATTTATAGGGGGGATAAAAATATCATTTGGCTAATTACATAATTCTCTTATGTTAAACATGGCATATTCATAGCATATTATACATCTAGGATTAGGAAGGTGCACATTGGCCATTAGCCCTCGTGGACTCAATCACTCCCCTCCACGTCGAGGGTCTCCTGGTGGGCGCTGTTGCGGTTGCCTTGCATGCCTTGAATTGGTGTCCGCCCGCCTCGGGCGACGATGGCTAGATTGGTGGTTGACTCTGATCAGACATGGCGACGGTGACAGGAATACGCCTCGGGGACAAGCACCTTCGCGGTGCGATGACCCTCGCCGGCGGTGGCACAGGGTGCCGCGCGGGCGAGGAGAGTTGACGACGTCTCAGACGTCCGAGGTGCCCTCTCCAACGAAGTCCGAACGCAGCAACGCGTTCTCGGTCTCAGACACGCTAGTCTCTGACTCTGACCGTATCCAGCCATCCGTTCCACTCCACCTGGGAGCAGGGCATTACGCCATTACCAGGAAGCGGTTCGTTGTAGCGCGTCGGAGCAGGAGGGTGACAGCTCACGAGCAGCTAGGCTAATCCGATGCCTAAGCTCCACCAATCACATGGGTGATGGGTTGGCTCGGGTCCAGTCCAGCTCCAAGAAAGTTTTGGTTTTAGGCAAGAGCCAGGTGGCGCGCCCTAGTTTGGCCGCCGGCCCAGCCTAACCACAGCAGAGGACACCGCAATCTGCACGCGCTCGAGCTCTCTTATTTTGCGGTATATTTGTTGCAAGAATGTTAGCAATTCTCTTCAAGAAAAATCTTCTTGTAGTTGTAGCCTGTTTTTTTTTTTAATTACGCAGTACAACGTAGACGCTCACAACATAACACGCACGTACACTCACCCCTATGAACATGCACGTACTCTTTGATTTGATTTGATTCATGTGTGAGCAACATCAGTTCATTTAGGCCATTCAATTCTCATAGATTCAGATAACCTTGAGTCGGTGTCGAGTTGACAAACCACGTACTGATATTCTTGACAATGTTTACTAACCACAAGGACGTTGGAATGAAAGCTAACACGTAAATTCCCACATAAATTACGTTTAGAGGCCAATTGGCCGGCAAAGAGTAGCGTAGAATAAAGAAAACCAGGTGATGCCTCCATGGGGATTGAATAATCCGTGCCGCACATGCTGCGTACGCGAATCCTGCTGTCTGCATTGACGAGCTAATCATCCGAGCGCAGACGAATGATAGTATATCACTCGCATATATTAAACAGCAACAAATGATCTACAGCAGTTGAAGGTTTCGTTTTTGTATATATATATATATGTGTCTCTATCAGCAGATAGATACATGCATATGCATGGAATGGGTATTAGGATACACTACTACTGTATTTTGCAACTGTCAGGGTGAAGCAGAGACATGCATCTTCAGTCAAACCGAATGGTGTTTCTTTTCTGGCTTAGGAGTACCTAAGATTGTTATTGCAGAAGTCTGAATTTTCCCTTTATAGCTTTTGGTCCTGCATGGAATTTACCTGACTATTATGCTAATATAAGTGGACATGACAAGGCAAAATTGCTTGCGGATGGGTTCTCTTGTCTCTGAATGTGACAAGTCTACTCAGTCTTGTGGGCGTCTCTGAATGTGACAAGTCTACTCTGCATTGACGAGCTAATCATCCGAGGGTAGACGAATGATAGTATAGCACTCGCATATATTAAACAACAAATGATCTACAGCAGTTGAAGGTTTCGTTTTTGTATATATATATATGTCTCTATCAGCAGATAGATACATGCATATGCATGGAATGGGTATTAGGATACACTACTACTGTATTTTGCAACTATCAGGGTGGAGCGGAGACATTCATCTTCAGTCAAATCGAATGGCGTTTCTTTTATGGGTTAGGAGTACCTAAAGATTGTTATTGCAGAAGTCTGAATTTTCCCTTTATAGCTTTTGGTCCTACATGGAATTTACCTGACTATTATGCTAATATAAGTGGACATGACAAGGCAAAAATTGCCTGTGGATGGGTTCTCTCGTCTCTGAATGTGACAAGTCACTACTCAGTCTTGTGGGCGTCTCTGAATGTGACAAACCACGTACTGATATTCTTGACAGTGTCTACTCAGTTTCAGGCAAAATTGCTTGTGGATGGGTTCTCTCGACGCGCGGCGTGGGTCGTCGGTGTTGTGTTGTCTCCGCGTTAAGCAGAGGAAGAGTCATGAGCGACATCTAATCTACTGTTTTATCTTTTGGATGATGAACGGCTATGTCGAAGCTGTCACCACTCTTCTCTTCAAGAACAAGTTTGGTGAGCTAGTATTTATTCAGTATCACTCCTTCGATTGCATAATCCGAATGATTAGCATACTGAAAGATTCCTACATAACATGCTGAAGCCCTGACCGTATTAACTTTAGAAATGGAAAATCTCTAACCATACTAAAAGACAATATGACCGCTTTGATCGGTGCATACTGTCCATATCCGAATGATCGCATTAATCAAGAACGTAGGAGTAGAAGCCAAGAGTACTTCTTGGCATTAATTGTGAGTTGTGACGACGAGATACTTCAGTTCATATCTTCAATCAACCAGGGCCCTCGCTATGCTTAACATTGGTATTTATGTTATACTTCCACCAAATCTCTAATTCTGCCAAACTTAATTGTTGGGCTATATATACACGGACATCATTAGACTTCAATGGAAGATACATAGTACTGTATTTGCATGCCTACTGGAAGCATGTGTCATCGCTTCTCTTGTTCTTGGTATGCGAACGAAGCCAAGGCATCTCAACCGCAGCTTGGCGGCACTCCATGTGCCTGCAATCATGCGCGTACAAAGATGCTCCGTCGGCAATTGCGTTCCGGCCACCATCCACTCAAACTAATCGTGTTTCTTCATATATGGTACTGTGTGATATTCTACACTTTATGATCATAATCATAGCCTTAGAGTCTTACAAAAATAACATTTTTTTGGTCTTTGATCTTGTTTCCCAAACAAACATATATATAAAAGCCATGTTGGCTTGCCTGCAGTGTGCGATCCATACACAGAGAAGAAAGCAAGACAAACACGCCTGATTGTTCGGTGGTTAATTTATATTAAGATGGTAGTTAGAATCGTCGTATATATAGTTATTATATACAAATGTTCGGTTTCTTTTGTGTTGCATAAAAGTTTGGTTCCCATCATATAAATAGCCAGACACATATGCTGTATGGATTCCCGAAATGTTCGGTTTCTTTTGTGATGCAGAAAAGTTTGTTAGCAAGTTATGTTTTGTTTTTTTAAAAAAAAACTCTTCAAATGAATTAACATGTTTGACAGGGGATGACCACATTTGCATTTCGTGATATAAAGGTGCTGTTCTCTCACAAACTTGTACAGCTGGCACTACTCTTTCCATATCAGTTTCTTTTTGACTAAGAGTAAGGGTAAGAACAAGGTTAATAATATAGCCATCAAGTTGACTGTAACATTGTTTGCAACCTTCTCTTAACTCATCCATATAATAGTTATTTCTTTCTTCTTTAATTAAACCTATGACCCAATCTCTCTCATAGATTTTCTTAGTTCTCGTGTTCAAATCAGCTGAATCTTGCAACCGCTTTTCCGCTCTCTCCTCTCTCTTCTCTCCTCCGCCTCAGTATTTAATCGACTTACAACCTATTATTATACTTGCTCTTAGTTACAATTGGTTGTTGGTTGTAAGGTTTCTTGTAGTCTTCTTCTAACCTGCTTAACTAGTAGTTACTCTAGTTCTTCACTAATATATGGTCTACGTGTCACAAAGTTTTTTTTTTTGGGTTCTTGTGCATAAGCTCTCAACCCGTTTCTTCTCTCTCTTCTCTCCTTTCTCAACATGTAGCCAACTTAGAGCCCGTTGCTACGTTGTTGTTGTAGTGTTGCTACTATCCTGTTCTAATCTATAACAGGATAAAAACGGCAACATTGATTCGCCACACCGTATGTACGTGCATTTTCTGTTGTTGCTGTTGTTGCCAACAGCCCAAGATACAGTTGGAACTTGTTGGACGGTGATGCCAAATAGCTGCAATCACGGTACCGCGGGTGGCGGACTGGACAAACGAATATTGTCATCAAAATCACCGGCCGCGTACGGCGCAAGGGTCAACTCGGAGCATGGCCGGTTGGGGGTAACAGCTGCACAAGAACAGAGAGGTTTCACCTACTAATCTGTATTCCATTTCCACACCTTATGATAACAGCAAAGAGCAAACCGTGGAATTATTGGGCACCTTGCTCACGCAGCAGCAGCCAGCAGGTACGCGGTTTCACACATGATGATTTTGGTACGGCGGTTCACTAAATGTACTGCTCCCTTCGTCCAACCAAAATGTTCGTCGTTTCCGACTTCCGTCATAAGTTTGACTCGATTTGTATAAAATATGTGCAATATTTATATTTTTAAATAAATTTATTAAAAAACTAGATTCAAATATCTTTCTAACGATACTAATTAAGTGTGATAAATACTAATATTTTTTAAAATATAATTTATTAAAGTTGTTTTTCGAGAGCTAAAACGACAAAATTTTAGGACAGAGAGAGAGCAAAGAGCCTGTGGCTATTTTTTTGGGATTCATTTTTTTTTGTAATTTGAAATGTTAGCCTTTGACGCTGAGTTACGAGGAGATTACACTCGTGTGAGCTAGTCACATCAATCAGCATAATTTTGACGGGTTAAGATTTTGGGAAAGCGACAGAGAACTGAGAGAAGTGATGCTGCCTGAAGACAATCTTTTCCTCCCAGTCTGGAAAAAAAAAAAACAAAACGCAGTTTGTGCTCGAGAAGCCTTTTTCTTGGTGGTGATGCTGCAAAGCAAGCCCATCAAGCTTTGACGGAATGCAAGCCCAGAAAACTCTTGGGCGGGGGTCCGATTGTTCTCTCGTCCTAGTTGGGCTATGATGATGGTTATGGCAGCCCAACCCATTTGTGACATTGCCTTTCCCCATTTTGGAGTATACAGGCCTTCTTTATGTAGCAACCATATGCGTTAAGAAATGTAGCTCGAGACATTGTATAGTAAAACATAATTTTGGGAAGACAAGTGGTTTAGGACCCAGGCTTTGAAATTCCAATACTCTTCATTGTTGTTCATTGAAAACATGCAACAATAGCAAAGTGTTTAGCTCTAGTCCTCTTAACGTCTTCTTCAAGAGATATTTAGTGGCAAATATTGTTGCCAGTGTAGCTTTTATTAATCTAAATGAGGATTTGGATCCTTTTGTGTGGGGTCTTCACAAAGATGGCATTTTCATAGTCAGCTATAAGCAATTGCAAATTGCAATGATTTCTTCGAGTGTCACTATGCCAAAGCCTTGTGGCGTGTTTGTGCACTTGGTACTAGGCATCAAATCACAATGGAATATAGATAATCTTTTTAATTCTTGCTCTAATCAAGTGGGTCAAAATCTTAGATCTTTTTGTTACTAACATGAGCTGTAGCAGTTTCGGTCAAAGAAAAAACATGAGATGCAGCAGTTTAATAGCAATTTGGCTTAGTAGGAATAATTTTATGTTCAATAATGGCCAGACAAAAACATTTTTCTAGGAACATTTTCGGGAGGATACACTAGCTTTGTTTCCTCGACTTAAAAGCTGGATAACGAGCCAGCATTTCGGCTCAGCTCGGCTCGCTCGCTCGTTAGGATAACGAGCTGAGCTTATTTTAACGAACCAAAAGTCCAACTCGGCTCACTTGTTAAAAGATCAAGCCGGCTCGTTAAGCTCACAAGTCAAGTATAAAAATACATAAAAATATAATATTTATATTTATCTAAAGTTTAAAATAGTAATAATACAAAAAGTAATACATCTAGGCATCTTAAATTTTAAAAACAAACTTAATATGTGCTAACATATATAATGTACGACATAAAGTAATACAAAACTAATATAGATTTTGTTGTTTCTTCCCTGAATGTGTAGCTCGTTTCGCCACGAAGTCGCTCATGAGCCGGTTCGTTATAGCTAAAGAGCTAAAATCTTGGCTCGGCTCATTATCCTAATGAGCCGAGCCAAGTCACCATGAGCCGCGGCGAGCTAACGAACTTTAAGTTTTTCGTCCAACTTTATCCGGACTCAATTGAAATGCATCGATGAGCCACAATTGCTGGTTACTTCTGGTGTGCCAACTTGGCAACTTCTCGAAGTCAGAGCAATGGAGTATTTTTTTGCCTCTCATGGATGGCCTTTAGGATTTCGTATTGGTAATGTTGAACACTTTTTATTTCCTCTTTGAGTTGTATGTTCTTGGACTATTGCCTCTTCTTTGAAGAGGTTTAATTTGAAGCTAGAACTATTCCATTATCTCGAAAAAAGATGTCCAAATATTCAATATAGGTTCTCCAACTTCTTAAAAATATCATATAGAGACAAAATCAACATCAAATTTGTACTCAATGAGATCTATAACTTTGTACTTTATTTTTGTTTGAAATTTGTAAGGAAAATGACATCTAGTTAGGTTTCGTGATTGAGTGACAACATGACTAGTGTCACTAATGTGTGATAGAAGGTTTTAGTCCTCTGGATGCAAGGATGGACATGGGCTAGGATATCACGGTGGTGATCATGTCATCAACACCAAGAAATGGGTAATCAACTTCTACGAAGGCATCAAACAAGTGGACAAGCTCGAGAAGACATTCCTATGGATATGCTTTGATATTAACTCCAAAAACCTCCAAAAGCAAAAGCATGGGACCTAGTTAGACTTCCAAAGAACCAAGGGGCCTTGGGGTAATTGACCTGGAAAAACACAATCGGGCACTACTTCTCAAGCACTTGGTCAACTTCTTCAACGTAAAAAGACATTCCTTGGGTGTCACTAATTTGAGAAAAACACTACCCTAATGGAAGGTTACCAAGTCACGCAAAAAGGGCTCTTTTTGGTGGAGAGATATTTTGAAGCTCGTGGACAAGTTTAAAGACATGATGCAAGTAAATATCCAAGATAGTGAGACTTGTCTTCGCTGGTTTGATAATTGGGGGCAACAAACCTTACAAGATCTTTTCCTAGAGCTCCATTCCTTTGTTAAAAACAAGAACACCACAAATACGGTGGTGGATGCAACAACAAAATCTCTCGCAATGTTCAACATACCCTTTGTCTCGAGCTCGCTCACCAACAACTCACGCCCTTCAGCTATAAAGGACCAGCTCTTCCTCTCTCGAACATCATGACACTCGGTCACTAAGAGGAGGAAGCTTTACTCCAAAGAAAAGCATACAAGATTCTTATAGGGACCAGACAAATCCCCCAGGCTTTCAAATGGGTATGGAAAAATTATTGTCAACCAAAGCACAAGGTGTTCTTCTAGTTACTGATGAAAGATCGACTGAGCACAAGGGGTTTATTAAGGAGAAAAAGAATGCACTTACCCTCATATAACTGTGTCACATGTCAGAGTAACTCTAAAGAGTCAAGGGAGCACCTCTTCCTCTAGTGCACTTTTGCGGTTGACTTATGGGCTCAGGTGGGCATTCATCTCACAGCTCACAATGACATCCAATAAGCCATTCAACAGATCGTGGATCAAGCAAATTCAGATTTCTTCATGGTTCTTGCAATCCCGGGTTTGTTGGACCATATGGATTATCGGGGAATGACCTCATCTTCAAAGGCAACCCGGTCACCCTACAAAGAGCAAAAAGACCTCCTTCGAAAAGAAATTACCCTCCTCTCCTTAAGGGTCAAGACCGAGATACACCGCAGCCTTTGATTCAGTGGTCTCACCGGGGCGGGTGGCAAATGAGCGGAGGGAGGGCCCTCCCCGCTCGTGTCGCCGGGGCGCCTCTCGCCGGCATGAGCGAAGAGGAAGCTCGACGACGGGGCGTGGGCGGCGGCGGTGAGAGGAAGAGGAAGGAGTGAGGTGGATCCGACGCCGCGGTGAAGGGTTGATCGAGGGAAACCCTACGGGACAAACTATAACACTTTGGAGCACCCCTTTTTTTTTATCGGTTGAGCACCTCGTTAATGAGTAACAAGATGTTACATATACCAAAATAATCCAAATCAAACGCAAACCCAAGTCATGGAGACATGTGGGTTAGTGGGATGCAACTAAGGCCGTACACATGAGGTCCTAGGTTCGAACCCACACGTCTCGCCTTTGACCAAGGTGAACTTTTTTATTTTTTTATACATATTATGTGAAAGACCAAGAATGTCACAAAAACATAAAATGTCGCCACGAATCCCATCACGCTAGTCGCTCATGGCAATCACATTCTCGTGACAAAAGCAAACCAAGCGTCATATATAGTGCACTCTTATGTGACGCACAACAGCCTTCCGTCACAATGGTGCTTGCCATTTTGTGACGACATCGAGTTTTTCGTCGTATTATGGTACATTATATGACGATTTCGGGCCCCGTCACGAGGTCGTTTTGTCATAAAAAATCGGTATTCTTGTAGTGCCTCTAGTTTCCCTTCAAAAAAAACTTCTACGAAGGCCCTAGAAGACAACATGAAGAAGTCCTAGTGGAAGAAGTCCGACCGAGAAGATATGAAGAAAAGAAGAACGAAACGGATAGCACCATGGAGGGAGATATATTTATACCCCTTTGCTTCCACTGAGAAATGACTGACATATGCGCAAAGGTTCCACACATAACCTACAGAGTCTCCGTAGTCAGGACGAGGTTTCATGCCTACTAGTATGTGGAAGTGTATGCTTTGGCAGAGTGTAACCTCGGTTTAGAGGTCTTGCTTCATGTCGGACCCAAATCCCTTCATGTGGAGCCAACTTTCGGGGACTCACATATGTACGAGAAAAGGGTTTCGACTCCTTGTTTCCCCGGCTAGAAGTTCTCCTCGAGAGGACGTTGAGAACCACATCAAATGAGCCCTAATTGACCCTCATGGCCCACTCATTAGTGGTTGATGTTTGTGAGTGAGAAAGTAAAATTTTGCTTTTGAGGGCCCGTCAAACTGCGGACACCAAAGTTGTTTGGTTCACGGCCGTACCACGCCACAACAAACCAAGGTGAGCCACAAAGAATCAGAGTTGGTGTTTAGATTCTGACGCAAATGAGGCAACCACAATAGCTTTACTGATGAGAAGGTCCGAAATGTCGACCGAAGTGGTGTGGTGGTAGAAAAGTCCACCGAACCCCGCGACGAGCGCACTTTGTCGAATGCTTCTTTTTTTACATGGCATCTAATGTGTCTATAAAACGTCTATTCATCTAATACATACGCTTACGAAAATCGTCTCTATAGAGCCTGACACGGTCCATACGAAGACGCTTCTAATACGCTTTTGTAAAGCGTGTCTACATCTCTATAGAGACGAGTAAAAGCGTGTCTATTATCTAAAAAAAGGCGTAGCTACAGGGGGGTTTTCTAGTAAATATTGCTGAATGTTGAGCGTGGCAAGCGGTGGCTCCCATCCAAACATCCCTTAGGATAGCAGTGATCTTGAGTAAGAAGAGAGTTTGTTTTTAGAGACTCTTTTTTGTTAGGACTAAAAAAAATTCCTAAACCAAACAAGTGAGATATTTTTTTTGGAGTTTTTATTAAAAAAGTCCCTAAAAGTACCTCCTAGAGAAACTTTTTCCAAATGTCCTAGAAGTAAAAAAAAAATAAATCCCAGGACTAATTAACCAAACAAGGTCTAAGTTCGTTTGTTAAGCGGTGAGTTGTTACCTGGTGAGCAAATCATCAGTGATACAGCTTTGCAAACCGGTGCAAATCATCAGTGATACAGCTTTGCAAACCTTTAAACTCTTTTTGTTCATCTGTGGCGCCCATCCTTGCAGACTTATCCAAGCTACTTACACTGATGGATTTTAGTACTTTCTATCCCGACCCATGCATGCATAGGACCACTCGGGGCCAGCTTGCATGACTGCCCGTGCACGCCGGGCATATTGTCGTCCGCGTGTGGCCCGTTCCGGTTCCAGCATCCTACTTAGGAGTATATGCGATTGTTGCCGTGCATCGCCACGCCCGGTCTCTCACAGTCTGCCACAGCTGATCACTGATCACTGTGATCAGCGAGCTAGCATTACTAGAGAGCTAGTATTAGTACTAGTAGTAGTAGCATCATTACTCCATAATGGACATTACAGGGTCAGTATCGAAGAAGCTGCCTTTGGGACCCTGGTACGTACTCCTGGCCGCCCTGCACTGTGGTGGCTGTGTCTGTGTCTGTGTCTGTGTCTGTGGCGGCTGGTACCCGCTCCTACACCGTGTACAGTAGGCTTCACGCTGACACGCACCCGACCAGACCGGAACACGCTGTGGCCTGTGGAGCCAGAGCTGCATCAATGGCGTGATGCCGACAGGCGACAGGTGCAGCAGGGGAGCAGGGCAGCAGGCTATGGATCAGCATGCACGCGAGCAGATGCTGAACGAACGCAGTGGTGTGGTGCAGCGCGTTGCCGGTGCCGGCCGCTGCAGGCCGGCCGACCGGGCCGAGGAGGCCGGGTATACGTGGTTCTAGGTGCAGTCTGTCGCAGTGTCGCCGGTGGTTTTATTTGACCCGCCGGCCGTTTCTGGGACTAGTTTCTGCCCTGCTTAACCTACGTAACCTACCTGTGCGATTTTAAGCTCGCTCCCTGATCGAGTTCGCACCTTCGCGGGCCTGGCACTGGCATGGCAACCGGCGGCAGACGGCAGTTAATGCGCGGGTAGATGAGGTGGTTGGCACGTTCCATATCATCGTTTGAAAAACTTAAATTCTCATTTTAACTTTTAAATTAAGAAAACAAAATTATTATTTAGGACTCTAAATTATTTTTTTGGTAAAAACTATCGTGTAGACAATTATATATCATATTGATAACCGCAACTTTTGTATAAACCATGTTGGACATTATTTGAAAATATGAGATTTTATCGAGATCTGTAATTGAATAAATGTTCGTCTTTATCGGGATTCAAATCATGCCAGAGAAGAAATCAAATCATAGAGCCATCATTTACGCATCTGATCATTGCACCATGATAGGTCTATGCTATTGAAAAAAAAAATCCAATTCTACCACTGACAGGACCTTTTCAGCATGTGACTACTCCGTTCACATCTTCTATACTGTTGATGGTACTGTTTCTTTTTCCTCTGTAAAGCATGGGAACTCTAGTCTTTAGAGTAGATATATACATTGGCTTACTAAGCTAGTCAGCATATTTATCATGTATAGGAGAGAATGAGGGGAGGGAAAAAGAACTTCGCTCTTGTTCCAAGACTATGAGAAAATAAGATGAAGGGAGAATTGACTATATAGCACCGAAAGATTACATCTTTGGGAATCTACCACTAAAGGATCCAATATTTGCTTTATAACATTGAAAGGTCAGATTTCGATGGATGGCCACACTTCTGTTATCCGTTAACTAGGACATATATACCCCTGCACTTTACAATATAATAGCATGGATTCACCGGCACACTTTTAACATTACGTCAGTTTCAGCAATACAAAACATCCTTTAGTGCAAGTATCAACCTGCCAAAAGACTACCCAACCTACCAAAAGACTACCGAATAGTTCATGTGATACCCGGTTCATATGTAATATAGTTAACAGGACATCCTTTTTAACATAGACCACAACCCAAAAGCCACATGCAGATTAAACTAAGATAACTACCCAATAATAATCCTACGGTTGATCCCTCCAGGTGAGATTGATGCCATCCTCTTTGTTGTCACACTTGGGCTTGTTGGAGAAGAAAGTGACGCCATCCTCCTTGTGGTCACACATGGACTTGCTGGAGAAAGGGGTGCCACTTTTGGATAGTGTTTTAAATAGTCGGGCTAAGATATTTAGCTTTCTCTATTTCAAATTTGTACATGAAAAATCTTAGCTAAATCCTTCTCAAACAGCTATAGCCGGAGATAGCGGAGGCTATAGCCAGAGATTTAAAACCTTGCTTTTGATCAGCAACAATGTTTGATGGCTCAACATCCATGGTGGAGGCTTCGTCGACTTTAGATTTGGTTTTCCTGCAAGGCACAAGTAGGATCAGTGAAGGCATATATTGCATCACTTATAAGGCATGGAATATGAATATATCAAGTACGCATGCAAGGAGAAATACTTTTTTTTTGTCTTTTTGGTTGAGGCGATGGAAGCTCCTGTTCTAGTTCAGCTTGAGTTGCATTACAACCGTTCTTTATATGTCCAAACTTGAAGCACTTTTTGCATTGATATGGACCTCTTTTTCCTAGCTCTCCACTAGCCTTTATTCTTTGCGTCCTTGGTCTACCAATCGGCCTCTCTAATGGTGGAGGAACCATTTCAAAACCACGATCATTCTTTGGCCATTGAGATTTTGTCACCCATTGGAGTGACCTCAAACTGATAAGCTACCTTGAACCTCTCACCGAATAGTAGTCATCCACATCTAACTGCATAAGTACGCAGCATATTCTTCTCAGATTTGCAGACCAATTTACATATCTGAGGGCATATTCTTCCGATTTGCAAACTAATTCTACAGTACTGCCTCAATTGTACACCTTTTTACCATCTTGAAACGTGAAGTACGCATTGACAGTAACCTCTAATCTACATAAATTCTTTTGATTGCTCCTGTAACAGAATGCACACATACACACACCGAACGTAATGTATAGAAAAAATATAAGGACATATCAACAACAATGAGAAAAATTTACACACATACGTGACCGATCCTATTTGTTCACTTCACGCCATTTGCTCATACTCGTATACACATACAGTAATAAAATGAGAAAATGTACAGATGGTTAGAGGAGATTACCCATCC
Source organism: Hyparrhenia diplandra (assembly GCA_015847255.1). Taxonomy (NCBI): domain Eukaryota; kingdom Viridiplantae; phylum Streptophyta; class Magnoliopsida; order Poales; family Poaceae; genus Hyparrhenia; species Hyparrhenia diplandra. The sequence goes on from JADLZK010001793.1 coordinate 113,898, forward strand.
AAAACCCCGTAGGCTCCATCGCAGCCCAGCACCCCCCCCACCCCCAATTTTAAAAAAATCAATCATCACTACATGATCCCCAAATTCTAGGGTTAGGGCCATGAACTCGCAACATAAAGGGAGAGAGGAAAAATGGAAGGCACACACCATGAAGGAGAAGTTGGAGGAGCCGTCGTCGGGAAGATGTGGAGATCCGGCTGCGGAAGGTCCGGCCGCCATCGGGAAGGTCCGTCGTCACCGATGTGTCCGCCCCGTGCTGTTGTGTGCATGAGTGTGAGCCGAAAGCTCAGAAAAGTCCGGGTGCTTGTGCATAAGGGATGAGGAGGCAATGTGATTTTAGGCCAGGGGGGTAAGAATGTCTTTTCATAATTCGGTATTAGACAAAAGAAAAAAAAAAAAGATAATTTCAGATTTTCTAACTGAATTGACGGAGTGGTAGCAAGCTGTAACATTGCAGTTTTTCAATGCTATATAGCAAATGTTTGCTCTTTTGATGATACATTAAAAAGATGTGATCTTTGGGTGCTACATCCCCAATTTTCCCTAAGATGAATGATCAAATAAAATGACATCCACTTCAAAACACCAATCTCAATAGGACGGAGGCAGAAAAGATCTTTAGATATACTTTTTTTAATAAACTGGTTAATTTGGGACTGAGGAGTATATAACCACCTCTTATCAGTCGAGATTTGAGAGAGTTTCAAAATGAACTGCCACGAAAGAGAATGTATGACGTTGACGTCCACTACCTTTCAAAACAAACACGGTCGGAAATTTGAATGCAAATCTGGCTGTAGCCAGCAGGTTGGCGCTGCTTTTGGCGCCATGCTAGGCAGTTGCCTGCGGCACCAAACTGGGAGGCCTCATTTATGTCTCGTTTGATGTGTCAGGGATCTGATGCCTAGGCTTGATGTAATGAAGAGCCAGATTGGCTCAAATCCAACGGAATGGAAGCTCTGGCTCCTAGCTGAAAACTCTGTGCACCTCTTGGAACTTTGGAAGTACTATTCAAGCTTCAAATTCCATCCATCCACTAGCCTCGCTCTGCTCTCTCTTTCCTCTCTTTGTGTGTTGGTACCAATCTAAAATCAAATCTGTTAGCCAGTACTTGGGCTGTTCGTTTGATGGGATAAGCCAGCTGATTGTGTGAGAAAAATACTATTATGACTGATAAGTCTGTTTGATAAGCTCACGATATTATGTTTTGGGGCAAAAAGAAAGTAAGTCTACTTTTTAGTCTAAGTCAAAATATTTTAAATTCGAGCAAGAAGATGTTATCAATACTACCTAAATGTATACTATGAGAATTCATATTACATGCTGAAACTAATAATATTTCTTTGACATTATAAGTATATATTTACATATTTTTATATAATTTTATTTAAACTTGAGGTAGTTACTTTTTTTTTTCAGGATAGTATTATTTCCGAATCAAGCTTTGTAAAAATGGTGCCAACTAACCTGACCTTTTTATAATTTAAGTCGTGAATCAAGAGTGCCAAAATCACTTTCGTAGCTAAATGATTCCAATATTTTTTGGTGCAAGTCAAACTATCTTAAGCTTGACTAACTTTACAACATCATGAAAATATGTTTGATATATTTCTATGATATATTTAATGTACAAACATTATGTCATAAATCTTGATAATTTTTTCTAGAAGTTAGGTCGAATTTCGAGTTAAGACAACTATGGGATTCTATTTATTCAAGGATAGTGTGGAGTATTGGTAAAACTTGTAAATGTAAATCCTGCATAGTGGAAAAATTGGAATGTGTACCGTACCAAGGTCCATGGTCATGGGCAACTCTAGCTTCTACAGTACCACATGTTCAAATATTGCTGCAACTTGGGCATCAGCACTGCCACCTTTCCATACTTAAAACTGATATATCTAAGCTAAGTACATTTTTGGATATGCTCATGTTTTGAATAAGGTAATCCTGTCCAGCCAATTTAGATCAAACTTCGTCGATAAACAGGAGAACTGCATTTCTTCCCGTTAAGATCAAGGCATAGTTAACATTGCTAAGTACAGCTACCATCATGCACATCAACAAGCATACATAAGCTAGCAATTACGTTCAGGTGCATGCATAAGCTAAGCAGCTAGTAGATCCACAACGCCGGTTAGACTGAAGGGCTAGCCGCCGTGGAGAACGACCCAGACGTCGGAGAAGGCCTGAAGGATGACGGGGTGGAAGCGCGGCGCGTTGGTGACAGGTACGACCGCAGCAGCTGCCCAGCTCCGCCGCGCCGAACACCTGACGCCTCATGATCATCTCCACCATCGACTCCCGGAAGTCGCCGTATGGGTCGCGTGACCGCTTCACCACCGCCAGGCCCTTCCGTATCTGCTCCGCCACCGCCGCAGCGGGTCGCCGTCGCCGTCGCCGTCGCCGTCACCAGAGGACGGAATCCCGGCTCCTCACGGCGCCCGCACGTCTCCTACGCAGCTCGCCAATGGCCGCTGATAGCAACGCCGCCGCCTCCTCTGGCGGCGGAGGAGGTGGCTCTTGTTGTTCTTGGACGGCGGCTGCTGCAGCTTGCTGTGCGCGTAGAAGTCAGAGGAGTCGGAGGACATGAGGCTTCTTGAGGACAAGAAAGTCTCCGTGTCGTCGCCGTCGTCGCCGTAACCGGCGGTGTCATCGTCCTCCTCGCTAGAAGAGGTGAAGCCGTAGGGGTTGGAGGAAAGCGTCCGGACGCGCCTTTGTCGTCGGCGTTCTTGAGCGCCGCCGCCGACCGCTGTGGTGGGATGAGACGCTCCCTGCTCCTTGTTGCTGCGGATGCTCTTGCTCTTGGTCTCGGGAGGAGGGCAGTGGAGAGAGGCCGAGAAAGGCTCGGAGCGGGAAGGGGGGCGACGCTGTTGTAGTTGGCTACGGTGGTGGAAATGGAACTGGAAATGGAAGAGATCGATGTCGTTGTAGCGGCGGCGGGTGGCTGTGAAAACCGTGGAGGTGGACGAGGATGAGCTGCATGGGGAGCGGAGGAAAGTGTTGGCCGGGCGGAGGAGCAGCTGGGTGAGGCGGTCCCTTCAGGCGCCGGCCACCACTTCTGCTGCCACCGCGGTCC
>JADLZK010001795.1:0-55033 GCA_015847255.1 Hyparrhenia diplandra
TGGGGTCATGCTGTGCAGTATGGGATAGCATAGCCGGCTAGCCGCCTGCTGATGATGTTTGTATATGTGGCGGGATGATGGCCCCGCTACTCGTCTTTTCCATTTCCAGTGATAGTACGGCAGCAGCAGCGGGAGAGGGAGGCCTTGTCAGCTTGTTCACACTCCACAGTCGACAGAGATCAAAAAGTGAGGAGCTCTTCGGCGTCTTCGCCAGTCTCTCTCAGCTGCTGCTTTTCTTGGCAGGGGAGAAGAATGGAGTCCTCTCCTCCATAGCTGGCCGCGGAGCCGTAAGTCCATCTCCATCTACCTCCTCTTACTCCCTTTGCTAGCTCTTTTTTTGTGCAGTGCAGACTAGCCATCTCTCTTGTTCTTGCTTCGCCGCCCGCTAATCCTGATTCCATGTTTGAAATCGAGTTGCATTGTGTGCGTCCTGTAAAGTTAAGCTGTGTTTCTTGGGTTTCTTTCCTTTTTTTTTTTCCCTGTTCTTCAGTCTTTGGGACATCTGTTTGATCTCTTCTTGTTTTTGGTCCGTAGACATCAGTAGCAGATTTTACCTCTGAGCTGAGCTGACCTGTGTGTGCCCTCCAAGCCATCTCTGTTACTACCGGGCAGTTCTGTAGATGGTCTTGCTACGAGGATCACATTTTACGGTGGTTATTATTTCTTTACAGGGAGCCTGGCCTGGGGTGCAAGTAGAAAAGATATGTAGAATCTGCAAGCACTAGTGCAGTCAAGAAACTCTCTGTAGGAGTAGGAGGGATGCACGAGCACATAGTGATAGAGGACAATAATTATAGCATGAAAATTGCATTGCTCTGCAGTAGTAGTACCATGCTGGATGCTGCTGCCCCGCCGCATCCTCACTTTTTCGTGCAAACTGCAAAGCAAGTGCTTCATCATACTCGCGCGGCCTACATACTGTAGAGGGCATGAACATGGTGTTTAGCTTTGGTAGAGACAGCCGTTAGCTTAACACACATGTATACTCATGTTTTTTAATTGCTGTTGGTTGGGTTAAGGTACTCCTACAAAGTAGTAGTACCACTCTAGCAAGCCAAGCCGGATCCATTTGAAATGGTACCCGCCATGGTATGTTTTTCACCGCCGGAGACGGACTCCAACACGGCAGACCCCACGAGGTATGGCATGGCCGTATGGTATGGGAGGTTTTTTTTTTACCACCGTCCAACGGGCACAGTAGCAGCAGTAGTGGTGGTGGTCCGTCGCGCGGAGAGTCGGCGGGGAGGCCGGGACCCGACCCGACCGGCACCGGCACGGAGCAGCAGGCTGGCCGTCGGGTCACGTCGGGCTGCCTGCCTTATCGGATCCTCGTGTTCTCTGCTGGGAAAGGAAGAGCATGTCCATGCCACCCGACCATCGCACGGGTGACACAGCGACACTCGCTTCGTTTGCCGTGACGTGCTGGTGTGGCCGTAGCCTACTGTTTCAAGGTTCAACTTTGTACAGGACGATACAACAGTAGAATGCTTTTTTGTACTCCCTCACTGGTATTGTATTTTATACTCCTACACCGTACGCGTTACTGTACGTCTAGTGCAGCATGGCATGTGTTTTCTACAGTACAGTACAGTACTCCGATGGTAGTAGTAGCTGTGAGATTGCTTGCTTTACCTATCCTATGCTGTGTGGCTTGTGTCAGGTGGTATCGTCCGGGTCCAAGCGACGGAAAGCAAAGCGCTGACACTGGGCAGCCGGGGCCAGAGGCACAGGCAGAGCAGAAGAAGGGGTCGAGTCGAGCGTCACAACGGGCGGCCTGGCCTGCTGACCACCCAGCACCGCGTCGCAGGAATCGAATCGAATCCCGTGAGCACCAGCGTCACTGCTTGGCACGGCACGCGGCTACTCCTCCTCCATGGCAGAGGCGTCATCGGCGCCGGTGACTGTGAGCTGCCGCTCGCCCACGTGCCCGCCGTGGCTCCAAGCGGCCATTGCAGGTCCGTCCGTCCTCATCTCTCTGCCCTCCTCTGCATGCTTGTCGCCTGTTGTTTCCCCTCCCTCTAGTGCTGTTGGGAATGGGCTCTAGAAAGAGGATTTGATTATTCATTTACTCTATCACAACGGCCGGGTTAAAAGAATCGACGAGGGTAAATTTGTTCGTTTCGCATTATGTTGCCGCAGTAGATTTTCTTGTTCCTGCAGCTGGACTGCATAAATTCCGCTCGTACCGGTACTAATCTCATGGTACACGTACTAGAAAAGTAGCAGTAGTTTTGGCATGCCTTCCACCATTGTCATGGCGAGCTCTTCACTCCAGTAGAGTGGATCAAGGAGCACGGAGGACTAGAAGAGCTTCCTTCTTGTGACTGGTATGGCTACAAGGAAGGATGTCACGGGCGTCCTTTGAATTTTGATCATGCCGCTGCACTGCATTCATGACGCACACGATTCCCGGACCTCCCTCTTTGGTACTGTACCTACAGCTAGCCTAGCTACCAACAAATATTCCAATTCCATTTCCATGGCCGGCGCCTGGCCTGGCCCGACGCCCTGTTGTAAGGTGCGCCGTGAAAAACGGCCCAGCTTCTTGTATCACAAGCAAAACGGGCCTAACACCCAGCTTCAATGGAAAGCAACACATATAAAGCGCCGCCTAACTCAACCCAAAAAGATCAAATTTAACTCAACCCAAAAGACAAAGACTAAATTTAACTCAACCTAAAAAAGACTAGCGCGATAGGTGAGGACTACCTCATCCTATATTGCCAAGGCTTCCCTCGTCGATTACTGTAGGACTGAACCCAACACGCCCCAGTTCTAGTTCGGTCATGCACGATGCCAACAGGCTCAACACCAACACACCAACATGTTGCTGTAACCAATTACTGTTCCTGGCAAGGCATTGCCTTGTCTTTTTTACCGTGACTTTGGATTCCATTCCATGATCCTTTCGCTTTCGCCTCAACCATCTTGCCCGCTGCAGCGCACCGCTTCAAAATTTGGAAATTCGAATTCAGCCGCATGCCTACTGCTAGTAGGGCCTCGTTTAGTTGTTAGAAAAATTTGTAAAAATAATTGCTAGAACTCCCCAGAAGACTTCTGCTCGTAGACGTTTCGTTTGTTTGTGGTAAATATTATCCTACCACGGCGTAACTGGGGCTTAAAAGAATCGTCTCGTAATCACATCTAAACCGTATAATTAGTTTTTTTTTTTATCTATATTTTATACTCTAAACATACGCTTTTGGTGTATTTAATGTGATGTGATGGAGAGAGGGTGGAAAAGAGTTTAAACTTTAGCCAACTAAACGAGGCCTAGGAGACAAAAGTTATCTAGTAACCATCATTCCATGTCAATGCATCCATCCGCACTGTAAAAACGTGACATCTTTTCAAGTGTACTACAACCAAACCTCTGGTCGTGTGAATGCTGGTCCAAAGGTTGACACGACAAGGATATCGCACTGTCACGCCCTCACATGTGCTACACCCACTCTCACTCACTCCTCTCTACTCCGTAATTTTCAATTCAAATACAGCACCATACGTTCAAAAAAAAATTACTGTAACTACTTCCAATTCTACAACCAACTAATATCATATTTTTAAATAAATAACTAATGTCATCATTAACGTTCAGAAAAATGTACTATTCGTTTGCTGTGCAAAATATGGGTCGTACTAACATTTTTTTTTTTTTTGCTTAATCACTCCATATGGGTCGTAGTAACATTTTTTTTCTTGCAAAATATTTCTACTGTGAAAACTAATGTCTGGTTCCTCTGCCTTTTGAATTTGAAAATTTTGCTCTGCAGACATCGAGCAGCGGGTGCGCGCGCTGGCAGTGGACGAGGCGCCGCCGACGGAGCACTCCTTCGCCCAGCGCGCCGAGAACTACTACCACAAGCGGCCGCAGCTGCTGTCCCTTCTCAGCGACCTCCACCGCCGCTACCTCTCCCTCGCCGACCGCTACTCCCAGTCGCTGTCCACCTCCACCACCACAAGCACCCCGCTTCCCTGCCGGCGCCTCACCACGCCGCCTCCGACTGTGGATCCTCCGACGTCGACGACCGCTGCTCCGACGCCGACAGCTCGCTCTCCTACCAATACCAGCACCCGCCAGGTGCCGGGGTCAGCAGCAGCACCACCACAGCCGAGGCCGAGCTGGTGGTGGCGGAGCTGGTGGCCGCGTGGGTGGAGCGCGACGTGCTGGCGGACGAGGCGTCGCGACGGGCCGCGGAGTCGGCGCGCAAGATCGAGCTGCAGGGGAGCCTGGTGGAGGTGCTGGAGTCGGAGCGTCTGGTGCTGCTGGGCGAGAACGCGCGCCTGGGCTTCCGCGCGTCGTCGGCCGAGGACGAGGCCGCGGCGGCGTTAGCCGAGCTGGGCTACGCGCGCCGCCGCGCCGCGGAGATGGCCCGACTCGTCGTCAAGCTCCGCGAGGACCACCGCGTGTGCATGCTGGGACGCAAGATCGAGGCGCTCCAGGGGCAGGTGTACGCGCTCGAGCTCCGGAACCGCGAGTGCTACGAGGGGCATGGCGGCCTGGGAGGCCGAGCGCAGGGTGGCAGGCGCTGAGATCCAGAGGCTCCGCGCCGAGAACCGCCGACTCGCGGACGAGGCTGCCGCGGCGGCGGCGGTGATGGCGGCTAGGAGGAAGCGCAAGGGTGGCGGCGGGTGGTGGGCCAGGGTCAGGATGGCGGCCGAGTGGACGCCGTGCGCGCCTGCCACGACGGTCACGGTGAGGAAGGTCGGCGAGCAGGTGGTGAAGGGGAAGGACGATGGCAAGTACTACTACGGCGGTGGATGCTTCTGCGTTTAGAGACTGGAGACGACACGAGACGGCGGCGCCGGCGTTGGACCCTTTTTTGGCGCGGCGTGGATCTAGAACAGCAGCAGCCGTCCTTTTGTTAGTAGTAATTACGAGTGGAGTAATTGAGGAGTGGCAAGTGAAGGTGAATGTTGGTGGTAAAACAATTACTAGATCTAGTTCCTCGTCTCCCTGGTAAAACAATTACTAGTATTTGGCTAAATTAAGCTGAGGCGCACTTGGAGGTAATTTTGTTTGGCTAAATTGAGCACGGGATCACATAGCCAGAAAGACAACATAAATACTCGTTATAAAAACATTGAAAGCCACGTAGCTACTCCAGAAAATAGTAAAGCTCCGAGGACCCGGAATTATTAAGATAGTTGTAGTGAATGTCAGGCACAAAGCTTGTCTGACCATTCATTTCCACACCTTTTGCTAAGGCGAATTGACCTGCCACAGCGACCAAAGCTAGAAGAAATCAAAATAACCAGCCCATGCCCATGGTTGTGAGCATGTACCTTTGGGACTTGTGTTTCCTCATCCGGGGAGGACCATTAAGGTCCATGACAAATCCAGTTAAGATGACCAACTGCGAGCCTTCCTTGGACATTTGAAAGAATTTGGCGACACAGAATTGGCCAGAAGCCAGGTGCACAAGGTAAAGTCATATCCATCGCACTCTGGCATCTCCTCCAGCACGGTGGACACCACAGGCAGGGGCGGATCTACGGCCCGTGCTGCCCGGGCTGCAGCACGGGGCGAGTCCTGTTTGTCTTAAGCAAGATTCCATAGCACTTGAGTTTGTTGTGTCAAAATTTAGTACAATTACAAGTAATTTAATATCTCAACACAGGTTCAGCCCTGGGCGAAGAGCATTTCTGGCTCCGCCCCTGACCACAGGTCTGGTCGACACAGAGACATTCTTGAGGTCCAACGAGCAGAGCTGGCCGGTCTTGGACGAGAAGCCAAGCCACGTATTGCCGGCCTTGGTCCAAGTGCCAGCCAATGTGTCCAAGGAGTACTAGGTGCCGATGTCCGGCGTCGATATCCAGACGTGTGAGCCATCAACCACAGTGTAGGCAGCGATGCGGGTGGGTTTATAGCCAGTCTCAAGCACATATGGTGGTGGCTCAAGGCAGCGCCAGCGCCAGTCCTCAACGATCTCCATGTACCTGGGGGATTGCACTCCATCGTAAAGGGATTCGAAGCTGTGCAGGAGTGGGCTCCTATCCATGACATAGAGCGCGTCTCCGACAGCGAGGGAGGCTGCTTCAATCGTAGATGAAGGTGAATCCATTCTCGTCGGCGCCGGCAATGAGCCTCTTGTTCTTGCCGCATCCAAACAAGAGGCTCCAACCGACTGCCGGTGTCCGAGGAGGGCGAAGCGTTGAAAGAGATGAATGGTTGAGGCAGCCGAGCATCCTCAATTCCTGCTTTTGCTGTGGCACAAGTGATGTTCTTGTGGTTTGTGGCGGAGAAAAAGAGTGTGGACGCGTCGATGCGGCGCGGCGCAGAGGGGTCGAAAGGATCCACCAGCAGGTACAGGTACCTCCGCCACTTGCTCATCTCCGATCCACCCCTTCTTCGCCCAATTTTTGCTTCACCCTATTAGATGTTGCCAAAGAACAAACAAACGAAGAGAGAGGCAGTCAAGGGTTTACCTTATGTCGGCCATGCAGCTTTCAATAGCGGATCCAAGGGGACGCGAGTCCAGGCGACTATGTCGGTCAGCAGGCTCTCTTTCCCAAGGGACTAATAATCTGGGCCGTTAGACGCACGCCATGACGAGCCGGGCCGGGCCGGGCCGGTTTCACAATCTCACGACGTACGCCTTTCTGCTGGTGAAATCCCCTCAAAAACGAAAGTATAATCTTCTTATTCATGTTTTTAGGAATGTTTTCACTTAACTCATCATTTAGAAGATAGCAAGCTTTTTAAATGTGAAAAATGATTTAATGACTTTTTATTGCATGCTAGATACGAAGATGAGTACAGCGAGGTAAAAAAAAACACAAGTCCACAACACAAACAAATAATAATATTCTCCTATTATTGCCAATCAAACCTATAAAAATCCCGGCCTTTATAAAATTATATAGATTCGCCTCGTTTCCATCCACGTAGGACTTTTAATCCCTTGACTATCATTGCCGTTACACTCGTAGGCATGCTAATGGGTTGAAACTCACTCCATACCCAATCCAACTCATAACAAATTAAATCCCTTCCTCAAATTTACCCGCTCCATAGTTTTATAGTTTCAACCCAACCCATAAACTATTTATGCCCGTGGGTTTATTATAAGGATCCATGGATTTGCATAAAATGTGAATATAAGTTTTAAGTAAAAGCATATGACTTCACACTAAAAGTTAGATCCTAGAAAGAAATCCTTGCGTTCACACCTTAAAATTTTATCAAAATTAATTGAAATTTGTTGTAAATGATTTAACGTAGCAAGCAACTACTTTATGCCAATTGACACTGCCAAATCAATATGTATGGCCCACATTAAAAAGAACCATGAGTTCAATGGCATATTGACATGGCATCAATTCATGGGTTCAAGCCATTTAAACCTAGAAAAAACAAATCCATTCCCGACCCACATTTTTGTTAAACTCAACCCAAGTCAATCAACTCATCCAAATGCACCCGATATAAAACCCAACCCACTCAACCCCTGCCGCACTCTTCCATCGTCACTCGTGTTGTTGGATCGGACCCGAGACGACGTATCCGAAAAGCTCCACACGATGCATCACACGCTGTTGCTCACGTGACGGAGCCAACCGGGGAGGGGGCAACCCGGCTCAAGCCCCCTACTGCTTCCGGGCATGTGGAGCTCTACCTAAGCCCCACCTTCATATTTTTTTATTGTGTATTTCCTGAATTTTATCATTAATCAATGAATAAACTACATCCTTCATGAGTTTAGGCCCCTCCTAATTTTTGTTTCTGGCTCCGTCCCTGGTTGCCCATCATCATCAAGCAGCTTGTGGGCCGCGAGGGACACAACCGTAGACAAGTCCTAATTTGATGGACAAAGACACCGATCGATTTTCCTGCTCACTGTCATTACTTGTGAAAACCCAATACGTAGACCGTAGACAAATGAATCCCTTCACTATCATATGCACGCGACAAGAAGCCCGCGGTATCAGCGGAGGGAGTACGACTCTGAATGCCACTCGATCGATCGACGTACGGAAAGTAAATTAGCTAGGCCGCCGGCTGGCTAATCCCTCCGCGGTTGACGCAGCAAAACCAGGCCATACTATTCTTTTAAATCTGGTTTCTTTTCCGGCCGCTGATCATGCTGGAGTATCATGTTACCCTGTCCCAGCTGGTCAAATAATTGTATTATATTGTTTGTTAGACCTTTTTTTAGAATTATTGTTTGTTAAACTTGGGACTTGTCCTCCACAACGATGGCAAGCCTAGTAGTAGAGCTATTCCCCCGTCTATTCTGTCTTTTTCATGCATGGCGACACCTTTCTTTCAGGTCCCAATAACCCAATGATCATGCCTGCAACTGCAATGTTCACAGCCCACAAGTGTTGTCTGCTGGCCCTGTGATATTCTCTTCAATTCCAAGTAGCACGTACAGTTTTCTTTTTAACTGAAAGTTGTAGCAGCACAGTTTTCGTCTCTTAAACTTAACGGAGCTTTAATATTGATATATAGAATAGACAGTACTAATAAAGCTTCATTCTCCACAACAAGCCAATACAAATTAAACATCATGTAAAAGTAATATGGAAATAATAATGGAACTCAGCAAAGCAACACGATCCAAGTTCCAACAGTGCTGAGATGCATGGTTGTACACAGTACAACTAATACGGTGCTACTATCACTAGATGATAACCAGAAAGGAACCTTCTTTTCATTAGAAAGGGAAACAAAAAAATGTTGTCATTTGGCGTCCGGCCGGGAATTATTAGCTAGGATTCCATGGAAAGCTTGGGGCGGGAGTTGGGAGCGAGAGAAAGAGATGGCTACGTAACCAAATGAAAATGCCCTATCTGTGGTACAGAGTTTGGGTTTCATTAAAAGAAAAGAACCGGTGAAGCTGCAAAAAAAATCCTGCCAACAAAGAAGTTTTGGTGACTCTTGATTATAAAAAAAAAAACAGCTTCGGCTTTATGATTTTTGGTATAATTCTGAATTCAGAATTAAGCCATTGTCATGTGTAGTCGTTACCAAGAAGGCTTTCGGTTATGATAAAAGGGAAGCCAATAAAAATCCTGCCAAAGAAAAGTTAGTACTCCGTCCAGTGTCCATAATATAACGCATCAGATCAGAGAGTGTACTCCTATATATCTCAACGCACTCACGTGTTCAGTGTGCCGTCCATGCATCTCTCCGTAGGTGAGAGCTGGACTAGGTAGCGCACATTCTCCCAGAAGTGGTTAAACAGAAAAAAGCTGGAGTGTTGTGCATGTACTGTTTCATTCAGAAAAAGCATGTAACTAACGTACGTACGGCGTGAGCTGGAGTGGTGTGCTCGGGCAAAACAATAGCCAGCTAGAACTGAGAAGGGTAAAATATTGGCCAAGGGTAAAACGTAGTTGTAGCAGGAATTAATTAGACAGGTAGCTAATAAATCAGTTTTAACTCATCCAAACAAATTAATCGTAAAGTATGTCTAGGCCTTGTGCAAGTAGTTGCACTACTATTGAGTATATAGGGCAGGCCTGTGCTACCACGGATACTATGCATATTTGTGCATCGAGATCTTGGAAGGCAGTTATAGTATATATGACAACATCATCAATAAGCAAGGAGATGATGCGAGGATAACAGGTGGTGTTGAGATCTCAAAGCTAGCCCATGCCACGATGATAGTAGATGCCTGTACATTGCTTGAGCTGCACACATATGTTTGGTATTAATAATAAGAGATTAGCTAATTTTTTTTTTATGGGCTTCAAGATGATGTACTATATATTTTCTCTTGTTTTAAGTGGAGGCAGGGCAGGAGGCCACGATGGATTTCCCACACGCTGGACGGATCCACCCCCTATTTCCCACAACATGGGGCAAGTACGGGGATGTCGAGGGATACACCGGACAATCCTCACAAAAAAAAAAAAAAAAAAAATACACCGGACACGCACGCGGTCAGGCCGTTGAAGATTTGCCCATGTTGCTTGCTGATGATGAAGCGAAGCGGCGACCCAAGGAAACCAGCAGCCCATGTTCCCCATTTCCATCACACTATTTTTTTTCATATAGTAAAGAAACAGAAAAAAACCAAAAGGAGTGTGCCCACGACGAACACAATGCAACAACACTTGTGTTTGACGGAACACAAGAAAGAAAGAAATTGCGTTGCAAAGTGGCTGTGGGTCGGGTGCGCAGGCAGCAAACACAAAATTAAAGGGCGACTTGGCTTGCACTTGCCACGGCCACGGACCCAGTCATCAGTCACACGCGCAGAGCAGAGAGTCAGTCGCGTGGCCGGGTCGCCACTCATCACTCGGCACCGCCCACCTCCTCCTCCCCCTCCCGCGCGTCCGCCCGCGTCGTCTTCTTTTTTGGCCGGGCACCGACGCCCGCCCGGCGGGACCAGTCCAGACCACACAGGAGGAGAGGAGAAGGGAGGGGAGCCCCCGGCCCGCCAAAAATAGCAGGGGCACTAGGGGCCGCAGGCGCCGCGACCCATGGGCGTCAAGCAGGTCCTCGTCCGCCCCCGCTACGGCGACGACGACGATTGCAGCACCGGCAGCAGCAGCAGCAGCAGCCGTTGCGACGATGACCAGTCGCCGTCGCCGCCGCCCATGTCGTCCTGCGGACGCTACCTCCTTCACCGGGTCTGCAGGTTCGACACACTCGCCGGCGTCGCCATCAAGTACGGCGTCGAGGTCGGTACATACACCAACGCTGGCCATTCCATTCTCTCTCTCGCCCATCGATCTCGCCCACCTGACTCGTCTCCTCCACCGCCGACCATCCAGGTGGCGGACGTGAAGCGCGCCAACGGCCTCACCACCGACCTGCAGATGTTCGCGCACAAGACGCTGCGGGTTCCGCTCCACGGGAGGCACGCGCCCGCCACCGCGCCTTCCTCTTCTCCCAGCCACGCCGATCGCGCCGCCAGGTTCATCCTCCCTCTGTCTCTCTCTTCCCCGCAGACACAACCATCATCATAACACACCACCGCGTGCTTGATTCCCTCTCTCTTCCATCCATCCATTTAATTTACCGCGTTGCCAACCAATCACACCTGAATGAATTCATCACCTGTGTCACGTGTGCTATGCAATACAGTCAGATTAGATACCATTTACCATTTCGCCTGTTCCATTCAGAATCGTTTATTTCTTCTCTTCTCTGGCTGCATCGAAACGCAACAGCAGTAATTGACCGCATTGCATTCCCAGGGATCCTTGCACAGTCACATGCGTTCTATCCACTCGACTTTGTCAACAATTCTGGCCAATTCTTGCTTCCTGGATGCGTATACAAGCAGAGTACATGAATAGTGGTCTACTTCCACAATGTTTACAGGTCAAATCACTAGCCTCGAGGTTGGCAGGTTTGGCCACACACACACCGTTGAGAACTGGTGAGGTAGGCAGTGTTCCATCCACCGGTGTGAAGTCGACTGCCCCCCTCCACGGTTCACACTCACAGACGCTTAGTGGCCTCCTTGAGTGTGTTGAGCACTGAACTGACGCCTAGTGGCAGCTAAGCTGTGTTTTTTCCTCCTACACTTCCAAAGGTCTCTCTCTGCCACCTGTGTTCAAATGATACTACTACACAAACATCCAAAGAGAAACCATGAGGAGGACAGATGATGCACTCCTGCAGATGATGCACTCCTGCCTGGCAACAGATGTGCAGCAGCCCACATGCTTGCACTCTCTACATCACTGCACACTTTATTCTTGACAGATAGTACACCTCTACAACCTTGAACTGTTACAGAAACATTAGAGAACAGTCCATACACAAGTATTTCTCTTTTCTTTTTGTTTTATTCTGGAGGGATTTTTATGTAGAAGGACAGCTTACTTATTATTTAATGGATGCTCCACTATTTAGATTCTTAGTACCTCCACCACTAGATTAGTGTCACGGCATATGCTGCTGGCGCCCTACCATGTGACGCCTTTTCACAATGCTGACTAAATAGTCAGCAATGTCGGTGCTCCTCTTGGCTAGGTACGCTTCATGTTTTAATATCCACAGTAACAGTATGGTTTCTTTCAGAGAATGGACTACACGCCGCCCTCCCAAAATTGCTGCTTCCTTGGACCCATTTCTTAAACCACCACGGAGCACAGTTTCGCCATCAATGAGCCTTCTGCAGGGATACTATGGCCTTGCACCCACTCCAAAGGGGAACCTAACCAATGAAGGCACTGAAATGGCGGTGTACGCTAAAGGTAAATCCGCTAATATCAATTGCTTGAGTTATGGTTGTCTATTGGTTCACTGAACTTTGCACCTCCAGGTCATCATAGGAAAGCTAGAAGCTTATCAAGCAACTTCTCTCTTGAAAATGGGGATGGCGCTAGGGAGATGGATGATGCTGAGAAGCCCATAAGGCGGCGCCAGAAAACCGATGGTGAGTTGACAGCTAGGGGAGGACAATGGCGGTAGCCTGTTGGCGAGGTCTGGGCAAGGCTTGGCCCTTCGGCCAAAATCTGGCAGTCGACCAGATATGAATGGCAGCCAGCAAGATCTGTTGGCTACGTGGGTGCCCTCGTATGGGGATGGGTTGCAGACTGTGAAGAAATCATCGAGCACTCCAGAGTTTCAGGATTCAGACAGCATCAGCATTGCCTCGGAATGGCTCAAGAGCAAGTGGAACTTGAAACCGGATGCTTTTACCCTCACGCTTCCTCTCCCACTCTTGGACGGCATCTCCAAGCCTCTTTTCGACAGCATCCCAAAGCCTCTCCTGGACAACATTCCAAACTCGATCGCTGCTTGGAGGAACAAGGCGGCAAAAGATTAGCAAGGTTCATAGCTTCGTTTTTACAGCCTTACACTTGTTGCTTGTTATTGGGTAATTTAGTGGAGTTGCAGGAACAAGGGCCTGGAGAAGTTAGCTTGCACTGTACCTCCCCAGTCCCCAGCCAAAAACAAGGCACCGTTGTGAAAACAGACACTGCTGAAATGGCATGATGGGTACAGTGACACATTACTTGCACATATATACTGTACTGAATCTGCTGTGCCAAAGCAGCAGCAGCAGATGATTTCAGGTTGGGAGCTGGGACATGAGCCTGCCTTGGGGCTTATTTCAGCCTTCGTGGGGTATTCTTTTCTTCTTTTTGTATGTAGATGAAGGCAAAGGCCAAGCACAGCTTGTGTGCTGTTCCCTTGTGCTAATAAAAATGGCTTGTTCATCCCTCCGTACTAGCAGTTGTGGCTTGAGCCTTTTATTTTATTCATATATATCTAGGTAGGCATGAGTTCATGACATTTGACATGTAAGTGAATGAAATCATAGCGCACAGGCCATTTTTATTTGAGAATACAGTCGTACTACAGATGAATTACTGGAAACATTTCTTCGACCACTGTCTTTCCCCTGATAAATGGAGCAGAAACAGTTTAGACAGAAACAGTTTAGACAGGACATAGTCATACTCACTGCACGTCTAGGGTTGAGTATTGCTGAAATTTCGACACACAAACACAGAGAAGTGTACTGCGGCTGGGATTTAAAGAACCCGAGTTACAACAATCATCTTGGCCTTTAACTCTTAATAAAGCACTGGCAAAGAGTTAGCTCCGGTACAGAACAAGAGGGTCTCATCTCAGGGAGAAAAATATTAAGCGTATGAAGGAATCTACCATTAATGATAAATATTTGAGCTGACTCGGTTCTTACGTTACCCTTACATCACCTAAAACTAACTAGTCAAGACAACAATAAATGCCACTTGAAAAGAGTCTTGAGTCTTCATTGGCCAACATGGCAAGGCATCAAAGCTGTTGTACACAAGGAAACCCTCTAGCAACAAAGGCTCCTAAAGCATGTTATTGGTTGTACATATTCCCCTTCTTCAAGGGCACTTCCTTTGAATATAGGAAACCCCATGCTCTTCATACCTGGCACGAGATACATGGCACGACTTATCAGGTGACCAGGGCAAGTATAGAAAACTGAGGGCCTATGAAAATATCAAGCTTACTCTGCTTTGGAGAACCACATTTGCTGGAACGACCCAAGGGATGCAAGAATGCTCCCTCCAATCCAAACACTGCATGTGAATTCCAATAAATTAGCCATGTCATCTGTAAGTAGTTCACCAATAACCTACTCCATTCCAAATTAAAGATGTTTTGGATTTTTCTAGATACATTGCTTTTACTATGTATATAGACAAAGTATATATCTAAATACATTGCAAAAGCTATGTATCTACAAAAGCCAAAACGTCTTGTAATTTGGAATGCATGGAGTAACAAGTAATACAATAGTCTAACCTGAATCGTCTCTCTACTGAGTTTCCGCTTGCCATGACCTTAACACGAGCAGCTTGAGGAGACTCCTGTAATAATTCAATGTGGAAACAATAACCAGCATTAAAAATGAGTAAAAGAGTGTGTTCACCATATACTCCCACCATATCCAATTGTAGGTACCAAGCCACTGGTAGTCTCCAATATACTCTATTAACCATTGCTTTTGTAGTAGTTCCATAGTTGGTATTATTAAATTATACTAAAAGGAAAATTTTAAAGCGCTTCATATAGTTTCAGTTTAATACAAACCTAGATATTACAAGTATGTATTTGTGGTTAAAGAGCTGTACCTCTAGTACTTCTTTCTCTAGGCGCTCCTTTAACTGCAGAATTGATGATGAACCACCAGACAGCTATACAGAATAAAAGTTTGCAGATGTTAGAATAGCATAGCAGAAGGATGTTCTTGAGGACTACATGCTGTCATGCATGATACATGTAAGTAGTAAAATGCTCTGAAATTCATGTATTTACCAAGATATTGCTAAATAGCTCCTTCCGTATGTCAACATCACACTTGTTTACGCTGTCAATGACCTGGGTACAAACAAAGTATCAGCAACTTTACCTATATATGAATATATATGAATAGCTGCCATGCTGCCTGCAATGCAAGGATAGTATAGGCTTGATTCAACTCACCATTCGTTGAAGGCCACGGACTGGTGTTGAATCTGCAAATCCATCAATCCCAGGAATAGTCTGTTGGTCAGAAAAATTGTGAGAATGAAGGTCGGGATATAAAGTGAGAGAAAGCAAGTCTGCTGAGTTCAAACAGTTATCTAAACCACAACTAACATACACTAAACAAGAAAGCAATGCACTAGGTTTTTTTTTCTGCACAATAACATGAATCCATCACAAAACCACTGAAAAAAAAAAAAAAAAAAAAACAGCACCAGAACAAGTTGCATGATTACAACCTACAAATCATTCAAACCAGTAAGTACTACTCACCTGGGATAGAGATGGATTAAATAGAATATCAGGAACCTTGAATCTATCAGCTCCAACTTCAATAGTTCTGCTAAAAAATCAGGTAGTTAAGAATCCCATAAACAGAACATGCCAACGAAAAAAAGAAACAGAAGATTATACAAGAGCAGTGGAAAAGATGGGATATGCACTGCATCCATCCTCTCAATGCATCTGTAAATCCCACCTCAAAAACCATGCAATTTGTCATAAAAAATCCAATTTCAGTAAACACTAACTTGTCATATTCATCCTCAGTCTCGAACCACAATTCATCAGATGTTGAATTAAATTTGTTTTGCAGCATGATAAACTAGGTTTTTATCAGAATTATTAAGTCGGAGTTCCTCATGATCCATTTTTGTGCCAGAAAGAGATGGGTGGACAGATGCACCGCTAGTTTAGGAGCAATAAATAAGCCCACAAGGTAAAGTAACACATTCTTGACAGGATGGATTTTAAATAACAAGAAAATAGGTACTCATAGCTAAATTCCAACTTACTGTCCATCAGGAAGCTCATATGAAGTCGTAGGAACATTTGCATATGACACTTCTGCACGAAAAAATAGAGCTGGGAAACTAAGTGCTACATAACAGTAAATGTAAAGAAAGAAAAAGGTTTAAAATCCATAAGTCAATGAAACAAATATAACTTATGTTGCATTCAAGCCAAAGGAATATTGAATATACAATAGAAACAACACCAAAGATAACTGTTGCAAAAGTATTACAGATATAACAATAGCATACCATCAAAAGGAGTGTCTGGAACTCTGCAAACAGACTCCTTGATGTCACTAGCAATAGCTCTCTGTGATACAACAGATCATCATTGAAACCATAAAGAAAACGCTCAAATGCATATAGCAAAAACTAAAAAGAACATACCATGCAGTACATCCTGTAACTCTCAGTTGTGTTTGGAAGATCAAGATCTACAATCTGAAACAAGGACAAACAATAAACTCACATAAAAAGTACATGCTGTTTGGCTGTAATTTCAAAAGCATTACAGGACAGCGCTTGGTATTGCAAACAGGCATAGTGCAAACATTTTTTTAGTATACAGGTAAAGATAAGCAAATACAGCAGTCAAATGAACCAACACATTATACATTATACATGATCATGTATATTAACAGATTAAAACCCTCAGAATGGTAGTAGTAAGAAAATCACCACAGAATTTCACACAAAACTCCAATGCAACTTAAGCGATACACCAAACTACCAGAGAGAAGAAAAAAGGTTTGTACCCAGAACTTCAAACCATCGCTTTTACTTGGATTTGCTGACATAGCGGTTACTGGCTACCAGGTATGAAACAAGTTCCAGATTGAATGAATCCAAAGCTGATATTTCTGAACCAAATAATTGGAATAACACCTAATTTGAGCTGCTAGTGAAGTCGGGAAAAAAAAGGCTGTGTTCGTTTCTAGCTATCCTATGAAAACAAGCCCATAAAGTCTTCCTTTTTTTTCTCGAACCATAAGGAGACCTGCCCGTCGTTATATTAAGAACAAAATACAATACTTGCCCAGTAGGGCCTTGACACACGCCAGAAAAAACAAACACAAAGTACAAGCCCCTAGAGTCTTGCTAGAGTATTTCAAGCATGTTGGCAGATCAGCTTACATGTGACATAGCAATATATTAAGTAATAGTGAAGGGGTATAATTCAGTGGTATGGTGAGTTTTCCCTTGGTCTAAGGAAAGCAGAGAGAAATGATTTAAATCCACGTTTTTGATCGCGCTATGAAATTTAGCGGCAGCCTGTTTCGCTGCTATTGGTGCTATAGTGGCGCTTATGGCGCTATAGCGCACTATTTGCAACGAAGCGTCAGCATGTTCACGCTTATAGCGTGCTATTTGTTTCAAATAACAGGAAATCATGACAAGTATATTAAATTTTAAATATATAACATAATTTTACAAAGAAATAGCACCTTATATTCTCGGGACTGGTTTCCTTCTTCTTAAATGAATATCTGGGCCTAATCTGGATAGTGAACACACAGGAGTGAACGGGCAGCAAAAACTAGTATTAAATGACAGGCAAGATTGCAAGAGAGAAGCTTACAACGATGCCCTTGCTCTCCAAGCTTTTCATCATACAGTCAGTTAAAAATTCACCGCCAACAGGAGAAGTAGACACAGACTGCAATCACAAATCATGTTTGTTTATGTATCAGCTAAGAAATTTAAGATTGAAGTGTTGTTAAATACTAGATAAGCATTGGTTGTTCACATTTTCAATGACTGAACAAAAAGCAAAAGAAATAATAAGTTAATAACTAGACACATAAAGTATTGTATCATACATTTTTTCTCTCACAGATAGTTATCAGCCTGTCACATATGAAAAGTGTAACATACCTTTTGCAAAACAAAACCATCATGCACAGCAGAAACCACAGTAGACCCACCACCACTGCACCAAAAATGGTCACATTATCATATTCCAGCTATGTTTTTCATGAAGTCCCAAAAGCCATCAGGAATAAGACAAACTGAACCAATGATAATATTGTTACACCAGCAGAGTCCCAAACAATACTCAACCAAAACGGTTAATAGTTGGCCACCTCTCATTTAGATGGCTAAACGGGCTAGACTGCTAAGGGGGGGAAGTGGTACCAAAACACATGGCAGACTTCAAAAAATTGAGACAGTCAAAAATTACAAAATAACAGAGATGGCTGCACCTAAAAGCTCAAAAGCACCAATCAACTCAAACATCAACTAGCATGTTTAACCAATATGACAATCATGGTAAGGGCATAGAACGGTATAGAATCTGTTGTAACAAAACAAGAGCAAGAGCATCAAGTTTCAGTTTCTCAAATTATTTTATTTCCATGGATGATGGACTAATAGTACCTGTGCAACTGCGCCTAACTAATGATGCAAAAATATAGTTTATATGTTCTATATTAAATAAAGAGGAAGAACCAATCGAAGCAGACAGCAAAGGAAGATGCATTCATTCATGAATTCACCAATCTAACATGAGCAAAGGGAGCTATTGTTTCATACAAGAAAAAGTATCTGCTTAGTGGAATGAAACGAAGAAAATGCTCACCTGTCAACCACCAAAGATGTAGCTCGTCCAGATGCAAAAAGATGTGAGCACCTGATAGCACACAATCGGCAATCAAAAAATAATAAAATAATTGCAGCAGGAATTAATCATGACAGAGGCATACTGCATTTTTGGCTAGGAACAACGCTGGCACTTTGTAGTTCTCAAACATAAGTTCCGCTGCTCTATGAAAACATGCAAAACAACAGTCAGACATGGATGTATTAAGCCTTTCTGGAGTCCTAAGGAAAGATTGTATCACAATTCATTACAAACTGGGTAGACTAGAGATGAAACCCAAAAATGAGACATCACAACAAGAAAAAAATTCATATTAAATACAAAACATATATAAATACAGAAAGGCATAATGATAATAGTATTTGCAGTCAAATCCATAATAGCAAATAGAAAATCAGGTCCTGGTTAATAAAACTGTCATCATGACTGTAAACAAGTAGGATACCCATAGTATTGCTCTACAACTCAAAGTTTTGGTAACACAGGCATATTAAATACAAAGTATGCACATACTTCTCTCTTTGCTGTGCAGTGTTTGTAGATGGTTCAGCTATGAGCATGGGATGCTCTTCAGGATTGATCAACAACCTCCGTCTGAAATATAGAACAAGTCAGGTGGACAGTAAAAGGCAAAGAAATAAGTGTCTTATACATATTACAGAACCACGTCAGAAATTGAAAATCATAATTTAACTAGCATTGGCTTAAGGAGAAATAATACCTTCCCCATCAATTAAATCAAGCCACAAAATAACAAAATGTATCAGATTAGCAAACATAGCAGGAGAATTCACAATCAACAAATGCAACCAGCACACTGAGCCAGGTTAACAGAAAGTAGCAAGAGTAAAGAATTAACAATGTTTAGATTCAAATAATACGCTAGAATAAGACCCAAAGAGCCAATTCATCACAATTTAATTTAAACATAAATAGTAGAAACTTCTCAGGAACACATGAAATAGATAACGAAATTCACCTGAAAGCATGATTCCATATATTATCAACAATATCCCAATCAGTTACCGTTCCATCTTTCATAGGTGAAATCACCTGCATGGGTAGTAGGTGAAAGACCATCAATAAAACATAGTTAACAGAATTAATTCTGAGTATGTGCAGATACTAACCTCCATGTGATCCCTCCTGAACTCTAACTCTTGGCCTACATAAAGTTTCCGTTTTGTCTTGGCTTTGTCCACATCCATAGGCTTGGCCCCATTCTTAGAATCTGATGCAGAGTCAGCTTCCTTATCTGGCTTGGGGTCATCAGTGTCTTCAGTTTGTTCAATTGAACCAACGACCTAAACATGTTGAAATGCACGGTAAGAATTTGTTATAAGTAGCTCACAACACAATAGAATTCATAAACCATGGCAACTGCGCTGAATCAGATATTCTCCAAAACCTTCTTTGTTGATGCTAGTAGGACATATTTTCCTGACCAACATGGTAAATCCTTAACATTTGTAAGTTTTTCATATATGATGTCTTCTCGTTCTTCTCAACAAAGTAGTGAAGCTAACAACCTACTCCCAGAATGCAGTACTAACTAATTAGGTCCATTAGCTACAAGGGATATCCACACAACGTGAATGTGGTCGAAACTAAGATAACAAGAGAATAAATCCATGTTTAAAAACTGGTACAGAAGATGTGCTCTAGGCTATCAGTCACTTCCATGGGATCTAATTGTTAGCCTCTAGAATCAATGGGAGGCAAGCCGACAAAAAAACAATAACACAGAAGCTCCCAGCACATGCCAGCACATGCCAGCCTTAGGTTTCATTATGACATGACTGAAGATACATGCATGATACCCAACAAAGAGCCAATAGCCCAATACTGACAACTGGTCACCGTTTGGGCTACAGCACAGGGCTGGCCGCAAACATAAAGCTGGAGAACTAACTAATTTTGTTGCCCAATAAAGAAGTATGCATACATAAAGTCAGAAAATTCTATGTGCACGTTATTGTCTGTCGCCAAATTTTTTTTAGAGTAAGCAACCTAAAATGTTTCAGGCAATCAAAACTAGAGTGCCAACTCGCGAGTGCAATACAAGTTTTCCAGAAGCGCATTTCGCCACTAACAGCTTATTACAGACACTGCAGAAGTGTCCACACTGTGACCCCAAAAGAGAAGCTCGAAACGACGCTAGAACAGGGCAGGTTTGGAAGCAGAAGAGGAGCATTTGTCTCACCGACGGGAAGACGGCCTTGGGGGGTGTCGTCGCCAGCGTATCCCGCCTTGCAGCTGTAGGAGCCCACATCTATGACGATTGCCGAAACCTCGTCTGCGGAGGCAGAAGCGTGAGATCTCCTGGGGTTTAGGGTTTAGCGGGAGCGGGAGGGGGGCTGGGAGAGGGTGAGAGAGCTTACCTCCTCCGTACATGGCTGGAGATCCAGGGAGGGCGGGCGCCGTGGGGTGGCGAGGCGGGGGACGCAAACCCTAGCTCGCCGGAGACGGACGGGGCTCGGGGGAGAGAGAGGAGAGGAGGAGAGGGGTTTTGCGTCACGTGTTTGGGCTCGACTTGGCGGCCGTGCACCTTACCCGCTCTATGGTGTGGTGTGGTGTGGCCCGCCTGTCACTGGGCGATGCCCAAGAGCGGGAGATTCGATCTGCATCTGCTGGTCCTGTGCCGAGTCGTCGACTATGGAATTCTACCGTGTCAGACTGTTAGTCATCATCATCTGAAAATGATAGGAAATGGAGAATTCGAAATGGATGGAATGGTTGAGGTGGAAATTACAAATGCCAAATATGATAACGGTTGACAGTGTGAGAATGGCTGGTGGTTTGGCGCTTTTTTGGAAGAGAGAGGTTGATGTTAGTGTTCACAGTTTATCCAAATATCACATTGACAGTATTATTAAAGAAGAGGATGGATTGCAATGGAGATTTACAGGGATCTATGGGGAACCAACTGGTGAAGCAAAAAGACAATACATGGGAAGAGTTACTAATCTGAAGGATAAATATAATATGCCATGGTTATGCAGTGGGGATTTCAATGAGATTTTATTTGGTTTTGAAAAGGAGGGTGGTCCACCCCGACAGGAGAAGTATGCAGAAGTTTCGTTCGGCCCTAGAAGATTGTGATCTACATGATTTGGGTTTTATTGGGGACCCATATACACATGGCGTAACAACCACCATATTGCCGCCCGATATGTAAGGGAAAGATTAGATAGAGCGTGGCAAATAGTGCATGGAGACTTATTTTCCCAACAAGTAAGGGTGATAAATGGTGATCCTAGACATTCAGATCATAGGCCAATTATTATTGATATTGGTAATAGAGAAAGAAGAGTGTGGATTGAACAAATGGAAAGTTTTCCAAAATTTGAAGCGAAGTGGCTCAAGAAGAGGATTGTTTGGCAAGAGTACAGCAAGCATGGAGGATGGCTTCGGCAGAAGGAGGTACAACCTTAATGGAGGTACAAACGAGAATGCTAGGGGAATTGTGGGAGTGGGATAGAAATGTCCTTGGTGAGTTAGAGAAAAGGATTAGCAATGTAAAGAGGGAATTAGAGAAATGTCGACGACAAAATATATCGAGAATATATGGTAAACAAGGGAACATCTATTGTGTTATAAGCTCCAACGCTTACAAGATCAACAAAATGTGTATTGGAAGCGGCGAGCTCATAACACATGGTTGACTAAAGGAGACAGGAATACAGATTCTTTCATGCTTTAAGCCTCAAAAAGCGGGGAAATTTTGTGAGGCAAGCGAAGGATGAGAATGGAAATGTGGTCACGGGGAGAGCAGTTGAAAGACTTTATTGCTAATCATTATCAACAATTGTTCATGTCACATACAGTACTAATTTTGAAGAGGTCTGAACCGTGTGCAACCAAGAGTCACACAAGAAATGAATGAATCCCTCCTTATGCCTTTTCTTGGTGATGAAACCGGTGTGCCCCGGAAAGCATAGGGGATTTAAAAGGCGCTCAAAGTGCGGATGGTATGCCATCTATTTTCTATAAAACCTTTTGGTCTTTAATTGGTGATAGGGTGAAGGAAGAGGTCCTGGGAGTTTGAATGGTGGCCCAATGCGGATGGGTGGAATCATACGATCATTGTGTTAATTCCAAAAACTGCGGCCCCTCAAACTATAAAAGATTTTAGGCCAATAAGCCTTTGCAATGTCTTTGTATAAACCGATTTCCAAGGTTCTCATAAATAGGCTAAAAAAAGATCCTACCAAATATAATTTCTTCAACACAAAGTGCCTTTGTTCCCTGGGAGGTTAATTATCGATAATGTTCTTTTGGCATATGAGTTGACACACCATCTAAGATCTAAAAAGAAAAGGGATGGGAGGATTAACGGCAATCAAACTTGACATGAGCAAGGCTTATGATAGATTAGAATGGGATTTTTTGGTGAAAATGATGCGTAAAATGGGGTTTCATGAGCGATGGGTATAACTTATTATCAAGTGTGTGTCTACGATTGTCTTATAGTATTAAAATTAATGGATCTTGTACCCATCGTTTTTTATTCCCCAAAGGGGCCTAAGGCAAGGTGACCCACTTTCACCTTATTTATTTATCTTATGTGCGTAAGGTTTGTTAGCGCTACTACAAAAAATACGAAGACACAAGGAAAATTAAGGGTGTCAAAATATGTCGACATGCACCGAGTGTCAACCATCTATTTTATCTTTGACGACTCTCTAATCCTAATGAAAGCTAGAATAAGTGATGCACAACATCCGGCACATATCCCGGATATTTATGAAAGGGCCTGCTCGGGCAGGAGATGATCAACAAGGACAAATCATATATAATGTTCACCCCAAATACAAATCAAATCAAGCCGTGAGAACAGTAAATAAAGACATGCTTATCAATTGATCATGAAGCTAAAGGGGAGAATTACTTGGGTTTTAGGTGTCCGTTGGGAAATCAAGAAAAAGGACCTTTGAGTACATTAAGAAGAAGATTTGGGTAAGAATACGAGTTGGCGGGGAGAAACTCCTTTCCAAGGTCGGGTAAGGAAATCTTGATCAAAGCGGTTGCTCAATCCATTCCAACATATGCTATGTCGTGTTTTGATCTTACAAAGAGCCTATGTGATGAGTTGAGCATGATGATTGCTAGGTACTGGTGGAGTTAGCAAGACAAAATTAATAAAATTCATTGGTTAAGTTGGGAGAAGCTGACTAGACCAAAGAAAAAGGGCGGCCTAGGTTTCAGGGACTTGCATCTTTTCAATATGGCAATGTTGTGTAGACAAGCATGGCGATTTGCTCATAAATCCTTTGATACATTATGTGGTCAGGGTTTTAAAAAGCCAAATACTTCCCTCAATCGATATTCTTAATTGTCGCCGCATCTTTGGAATATCATATACTTGGAGAAGTATTCGAAAGGGGTAGAATTACTAAAGGAAGGATTGATTTGGAGAATTGGTAATGGAGAGAAGGTTAAAATCTGGGAGGATCCATGGATACCTAGAGGTACTATGTAACAACCCGGGACCCGAAATACGGCTAAAGTCCACTCTACAAGTTGAATGAACCACACCCGATAATTAACTCTCTTACGCTTTTCGTCCCGCCGCGGCGTAAAAGGTTCAAACCGGAAAGTTAATACCATTTCCCGGCCCCGGTATTTAAGTTGGTTCAGTTCTTCTTCAACTTCGGTTTGGGACTATCCTTCGTCGCTACAAGGTAACCGGCATCCCGAGCTACAAGAACGCGAGCTCCCGTGCTCTGAACTTTGGCCATTCGGCCCGGCCCATCATCTTGGCCCAAGAGCGGGTCTCACATACTACCAGAAGGCCGGTCACACCAAGGCGTGCTTCTTTACTGAGGACAGTGGATGAGCTAATTGATCCAACAACAGGAGGATGGGATGTGCAACTAGTTTTTGATACTTTTTGGCCGGAAGATGCAAATGAGATTCTTAGGATTCCCGTTGATGATCGAATGGAAGATTAGCGGCCCCGCACTTTGATTCAAAAGGACTTTTCTCAGTTAAATCGGCTTATAAGTTGGCGGTAGCCAAAAAGAGATGCAAGCGCCCACATGGATGCTTCTACATCCGTGGATTGTAAACAATATGAAAGGTGAATTTCAATGGCGGCAGATTTGGCAACTCAAAATCCCCAACAAAGTCCGGATGTTCTTATGGCGCTTAGCCCACAATGATCTACCGTAAGAAGAAATTTGGCCCGTCGAGGAATTAATACTGATCACCTTATGTCCGGTTTGTAATCGATTGGATGAGGATTGCGGCCATATTTTTTTCAAATGTAAATGTGTGAAGCACTGTTGGCGGCTATTGAACATTGAAAAATACAGAGTAAAATTACTTGGATGTCATTCAGGGAAGGAAACCGTCAGCATGATCTTGTCTCTGGACAAATCTGTACAAATTAAGGTGATAGTGTTGATGTGGAAATGGTGGTCAGTAAGGAATAAGGTAAATGAAGGTCATCGGCTGATGAGTGCATCCGAAATTCAAAATTCTGTAATGTACCATCTATTGGAATTTCAGAGATTGAATAATACAAGTGAGCCAGTTCAAAAAATGGTACCATGCTCATGGAAGCCACCACCTACTGACAACTACAAGATCAATATTGATGGTGCATTTTACCAAGAGACAAGAACAGGAGGCTGGGGCTTTGTGATTAGGGACATATGTGGGGGCGTGCTTGCAGCCGGTCTTTGGTAATATGAAATATGCAGCTTCTCGCTTTGCAAACTGAAGCAATGGCGGCCCTCCAAGGAATCCAGCATGCAGCAAATCTTGGAATGATGCATACCATATTGGAAACAGATGCTACAACCTTGGCATATGCTCTATCTTCAACTGAAAAGGACAGAAGCTCGATTGGTTCTTTAATCTATCAGATTAGAGACCATATGTTGTATGACTTTAATTCATGTAGAGTCTCTGCGTAACAGAACATGTAATAGAGTGGCAGATGGCTTAGCCTCTTATGGAGCTTGTGCTTTGGCCCCTGATTGTGCTATATTTTTTAGTGAAGCTCCTGAGTTTGTAACAAACTTTGTATATGGCGATTTGCCTGGACATGTTAATTAATGGAATCGTGGATTCCGTTTCAAAAAAAAAAAACTTTGGCTTTTGCTGTCGAAGAGAAAACGCGCCTTCCTGCCCAACCGGCTTTTGAGGATACTCGTCCGTCTAAAAGACATGTAAATCTTGTTTTCCAAAAAGTCAAAGGTTTTTAATTTTAACTCAATATATATGACAAAATATTGACATTCATGATACTAATAAAGTATCATTAGTTTGATTGTAAAGCTCAAAAAAAAAATAGTTTGATTGTAGAATATATTTTCATAATATCTTCTAAAAACTTGGTTAAGTATAAGATTATGTTGACTCCTTATAAAACGAGATGTACATTTTTTTTGAGACGGATGGAGTACTATATTGTAGTAGAGAATTTGGTGGACCTAAGGTGTTAGTGATAGAAGAGGGGAAGGGTTTGAGAAAGGTGACTAGTATTTAAAGGGGATTTTAAGAGCATGTTTCTTTGGCTTCAATCCACTTTATTGCTTGGTATAGGAAAAAGGATTGGTCTTACTCAATCTAGTGGAGTTGCTCTAAGTCATGTCTTTATCTTTGCAAGTAAAAACGGCTCTAAGTCTTTGATGCTTTATAGCTGAAAACGTTCTCATGTAACCATTCAGTGTTTATTGGGTGTAGTTGTGTTGAAGGAACTGAGACGGCTACTAGCTCACTTTGTGAATGCATCGATGTAATTGTTGTTGAAGAATCTTCAGTTCAATGTAATATGTAACATGGCGACGATGGCGTGCAAATTAGAGTTTTCTAGGGCATGATTATTTTAATACTTTTGTTTCTTCCATTCTAAGAGCACTCCCATGGAGTATTAATGATAGTTCCTATCTTTTATTAAATAGCTTGCCAACTAAACAAAATGATGATGTGACAACTTAATTAATGAGGAAAAGAGAGCACAAATTATAGAAATGGTTTCCTTGTGGAGAATGTCTACTCTTGACCCAATGCACAAAAAACCATGAATTTGACCACTAGTTTCTATGGGGTTAATGCAACACTCCTCATTGATGGAATTGAGTGAGAGAAAGAGAAAACAATTACTATTATTCAAACACACTACCTTTGTGAAGAATGATTTCTATAGATGATTTCTTTTGCTATGAAAACCGTGTTAGTTTCTTCCATTAGGGATTTGCCCTAAGACATGAAAAACATGAATATCGACGGTGGCGTGCAAATTACTTGCTACTATGGTCGCGTTTAGACCAGTACACTGTTTCATAGCATAGTACCAAGACCACAAACTAGGTAACCGAAGCCAAATGAGTTTTTACGGGATGAAACGCTCTCATCCGATGAAACTCCCTCATTTAATAACTCTGTCAAGGCAACAATTTTCTTTGTTATGATAAACTATTTAATATGCATGTCACTCTCATGAAACATGCATCGAGACCGAATCAATTGCTCGAGGGCTTCCGAACTTTGGCTGGCCAAAACTCGGGCGAGCAAAATGCAAACTTTGGCTGGGCTTCCGAGGGCACTAATCCAAATGCGCCTGATATTTATTTACAGCATGTAGATATTTGTATCATATCTATACGAATCACTGCTGTTTCAATTCATACAACGTCTCCACAATAAGGGGCTTTCACGAAAACATAGAGTGCATAGGAACGAACGGGCCGACAAAATTTAATTTGTTCCTGTTCATTATCACATACTATAGGTGGGTGCCCGAACGAAGTGACTATGGAAAATGCGTTGCAGTAATACATGAGAAATATAAGAAAGCTTGGCGATATACCTTTTGCAATGGCGCACATTTTGTATGTAAATGCCTAAATTCTAATCTGAATGGTATGAAAATTTTCACCATAAGAATTTACATGAACTCAAGCAGATTACAAATTTACTCTCTACAAGGCGGCTAGACTTCCTAGCCGCTGGGGGTACGCCACGGTAGTAAATTTTTTTTTCATCCTTTGGATTTTAATGTTGACGATCAGATCTGGTTTAGCATACTGTTTAGTTTTATCAAAATCAAGCGTAATAAATATAGGCACCGTCTACTTCTGCCTACCGACAGCCAAAATATCTACCGTCCCTCCTCATCGTAAAAAAAAAAAAAAAAACGGAGACTCCCTCGCTCTCTCCGTCTCCGGCGGCGTCGCAGGAGGCCGTGTCGCGCACCGCCACTGGCTCCTCCTCCGCTCTGGTGCCCACCCTGCCTCCCGTCGCCGCTTCCTCTCTTCTTTTCTTCCTCTCTCTCCCCCTCCTGACGACGGCGGCGCGACAGCGGCAGTGGCGCGGGCGCCGTGCGGCCAGCGGCCCTGCCCTGCACGTCGCCGTCCCCGGCTGCGGCGCGGCGGAAGCGGGCGCCGCCGGTGGCTGCCAACTCCACCTCCCCCGCGGCATGTCCTGGTCTCGGCTGCTCCGTTGTTCGTCGCGAGGTCCCGACCTCGGTTTGGTCCGTTTGCCCCCTTTCTCTCCCTTCTTACCTCTCCCTACTGGATCTCTTTCTCAGCTGGAGGCTCGCTCTCCTTCGCTATGGACGTGATCTATATGCAGATGAATTGTTCGCCTCGTGATTGATGAAACCCTAGCTACCTGTGGTCGCCTTTCGACATGGAGCTTCGGCAATTTCGAGCGTTCTTCCATGATTTTTAGCAGACATTGTAGGTTGGTACTGTTTAGCCCCGTAAACTTTAATGATTTTCATTTTATTAGGTCATGAGACAGTAATTAGACTGTGCTTCATGTGGTCATACTGTAATACTCAAATGCCTAAGATGTGTGGCACCTGCTGTTTGCAGATTGACAGTAAGAAGATATCTGCAACTCCAACATTCAATAGAACCGTGGCTTACAGATTGGATGATCATGTCAACCCCTCCGTCAGTAGGTATCCCAATAATATTGCCAACTATTTCTATTTCTGAGTACACAAGTTGCTTCCTGCATTGATTACTGTTAGGATTCACAGCTATTTCTATTTTTGAGTAACATCAGGTTGCTGCCTGAATCAGTTGTTTAGTTCCACATATGCTCTGCTAATTTTTATGGTACATCATGTGGTCCAAGTTTTCTTACTATCCTTAGGCTTGTTTGATAGTCCTCCAGTTCAATAAGTTATTAGCGTTATCTTTTGACTATGATATTGTTTGCAAGATATTGTGGTCCTCCAGTTCAGTAAATTATTAACATTATTTAACTATGATATTGTTTGTAAGATATTGTGTTTACTCAATTGATATTGAGTTCAAATGTGTTTACACACATTTCAACTGTAGGCTTGTTCTCTCTAATTGACTTCTTCTCTTGTGCAAACTTTGCTCTGATTGTCAAAAAGGATTGCCGCATGACGTTTTCTTGTTCTATCTTTAGCCCATGGGTAGTGGAGAATTTGGAATCACTAAATATTTGTTTGTGCTTTTAGAATTTTGTTTTCAATCAGTAAACCTGCTACTAATTTAACCAAATGCTCCCCCTCACCTTTTTTAGAGGAACTTTTCACTTAACTAAATAAAATGGCAACTGAGGTCCATTGGGTTATGTATCCATCTGCACATGTATGCCCCTCTTCCTTCTGTTATTCTTTCTGTAATTGCATAGTGCTAACCTTACATGGTGCTCTAGGTCATTTCATAGTTTGCTAAACCATGGTTGCCAACTTTTAAGCCTGAACTTGAGCATGAGTCATAGAGTTAGGTTTTTCTTATATGTGAAAGATCTCTTGAAAGGTCTCTTTTTATAATTTGTATTGGTTTGAAACATGAGTGGTTCTTCAGCGTAGGTTATAAGGCGTTTGAGAATGTTTTATGAGTTGATTTTTTTGAATTATTAGTTGATTAGTTGGTACCTCTACTACTAATTTTGTGTATTCCTTTGAAAATATGTGGTTTCACTGGAAGACTTACTAGAGTATGCTAATTTCCTTGAGAGTTTTGCACCTTGTGCTAGGCTGCTATAGTTCAAGTACCTTGTCTCTAATTGCCTCAGTGTGCTAGCTTTGCGTGGCTATTTACATTCTTTTTTATTTTGAGCAATGTGACTATTTATACATTCATGGAGGGTTGTGTATACAGGGTGCCGATGACCACCTTTTGCTTGCTATCTTCAGGTATTGTGTCAACCAATTGTGTCATGTAGGCTAGCTAGATTGAATCCAGTGACTAATTTCTCTGCCTTGTCATTGTTACCACACTGAATCTTGCACATCATTTTAGAAAACTTCAGACTACTTTAACCAGCCATGGGCATTTTTAGCAAGAGATTTTATTATCCATTTTTATGGATTTTGCAGATCACCTATGCAGATATGCATACTCTTTTCATGTATGCGATGACTTTGGATGCTGTGTGAATCAAGAGCAGGGCGTTCATCTGCAAAGGTTTGACAAATCTAACTGCTCCTATTGTCTCCATTTAATTTTATCAAATTTGCTCCGTCTATTGCGCCATAGATATATGAGAGCTAATGTTGGTGTATTGTTTGTGCTCCTTTTCGAATTAGTGGTTTTCTCTGTTCCCATTCTTTTCGGCCTTAGCCATGTTTCAATGAAATTTTCCTGGTTAGCAGATGGTGCTTTGCCGATCAAATGTTTCGACATTGGTAGACTAGAGATACAGAAGGCAATGAGACTTGGAGATTACAACGTGCCTGTGTCTGTTTGTCCCAACCTTTACTACTTAGTACGGTAGAAAATCTCTTTCCTCATGTTAAATTGTCATTGGAGCATCTCTTAGGGCAATGCTCTTCCTTAGATATAGTGGTCCGCAAATAGAGAGTTTTTTTTCTAATGCAGTTATGCTTAACTCTCCTGTGTATCCAAGAAAAACTGAAGACATATAATTAGGAGGAAACAAAATAGCATCCCAATTGGCACAAGATTGTAAAGCGTTGTTGTGTTACAGATAGTTATAAGTTATAGTGGTGGTATTGTCAAAACAATTGCCCCTTTCTTTTCCTTTTTTGATTTCAAATTTGTGCTAAAAAATATCAAAACTTTACTTAGCACAGTAATTTTGATCAGTTCACTATTAAATTGAGATACTTTTTATCTTCTTACAGTTTTGTTGATGTCCACTGGGTGCCTCAAGTTCCAGCCTTCGCTTCCTTGTGAAAGTGGTCTTCATCAACTGGTGGAGGTACTAACGGCTCGCATCTTCTATCGAATTATGGCATGAAATCACTGGTGATACTTTCTCCATTGAATGCTTTCTCTTTTCTCTTTATCCGAGATTTCAGGTGGACCAACAAAAAGGAAACTACCTGCCTCCATTCAAATTTTTCTGGATTCAGGTTCTGTCAGATAAAGCGCTCCCATGGCACAAGGTTAGGTATCTCCAATCTTTATGATATTTTTCATTTCAGCTGTGGTGAGTTGACTTGCTCACCTGTGTTTTTTTTTCATGTACCTTTTTAGTAAGCGCATGTCACCTCGGGCTGTCGAGCCTGTATGAAGACTACTTCAGTAGTCACCACATCTCCACTGCACCGTTGTATGAACTAATTTGAAATTGCAACCTAAATATCCATTTCAGGTTCTTAGTGAGCCTAACATATCATACATTTCCTCATGGTATTGTAGGCCTCCTGAACCCATTTCTTTATGCATTACAGTTTCATTTTTAGTGCTTTCATATTGATTTCTTCACAACAGGGCGCTATCAATCCTCGATCTTTTTGTGACTCGGTTCTCCTGCTTCTTTGTTGTAACTTCATTGATCCTGTCTTTCAGATTCTGCTCTGCTTTACCTCTGTACTTTGGTATTCAGGATAGTCGACAATCATGGTTTGTTGATTTTTTTTATTCTTATACACCATATGTGTTGTCGTTTTTTCCCATTTAAATGAATGACAATGTTGTGCTATATCCAAATATTTGGTAGCATAGTTAAGACAAAAAAAATTGTATCCATGCAAGGTTTGTTATTTTGTAGCGAGCTTAAAAGATATTGTACCCACTATATGATTTTATAGCTTCAAAGGAACATCATAGTAAAGTTCCTAACCCTTGGGTTTTTTGTTACTATTATTATGACATGATTGCATGAATGCTGCAACTAAACTGAGCAATCACTGTTAATTTCTTTTTTCTCGCATCCTAACACTTTAATCACATACTGGATTTACCTCCATTCTTTGGTGTTGAGTCTTTGATTCCTGTTAGCTTCTGAAATAGAACAGGTTGCTGCCCTTATGTGTGACGCTGTAGAGCACCGTCCGTCTTCATGGCAATTGTATTTGAAGTATCGTGAGCAGCCGAGGAACCACATTTAGTAAATGGCTAAATTGCTCAACCAAGTAGTTCTGAAAATATGCAGGGCCGCCACGCTTAGGAATTGTGGGCTTGGACAGAATCCATAAAATTGTCCAAGTTTTTAGGATATGTTTTAGAATGGTAATGATGTGAAGACAGTAGGTGACAATGACAAGTTAAATGCAAACTAATCATCTCTGGTTTGATCCCAGCTGTGTTTGCTTCAGAAATGCCTAAGGTCCACCTCCTATGTGCACAGTTCAACGGCTTCATTTTTCAGAAAAACAAAAAGGTTATGTTACCTGACCAAAAAATATTGACACTCCTGGCCTCACTCTTCCTTGGTATTGGGGCATTAGTTGCACTATACGGCTTCCTTGAGGGTATATGTGGTTCCTATTGCACTGGTGAAGTTTGAAGCATAACCTTCTAAATTTGTTGTTAGCTAATTAGTACTTGTCCTAATCTGGTGTATTTCTTAGTGACCTGTAAGCAAACAACAGGTTAGGTTACCTGACCAAAAAATTTAGATGCTTCCTTGCACAGGAATTACTGCTATTTATCTCACCGTTTCCTGGGATTTAGCCTTGCTTTATAGGTGTCCATGTGTGGTACTCCTTTCATATATATGCAGATTCAGCTTCCTTACAGTAATGTCATGTATAGTTATTTACTTGGATCTATTTCTGATTAAGGTTAGTAATTAACTTTCCTCTCTTCTATATTCAGCATCACATGGTCATAGTGCACTTCAGCTGTGAGTTTCCATGCCTTTATCAAAATGGCTTAATGATGTATATTCAAAATGGCTTAATGATGTATATGTGAGCATCTCTGTATTTTATATTTTTATCTTTAGCAGAAGAGAGAAATGCAGGCCTTTTCTGTAGCATCTAATAGCCTGCTGTTAGTAAGAATTCTGCTGACTAAGTTTAGAAAAATAATTGTGCCCTTAGCTTTTCGAGGAGGAATGTCAGTAATAAAGGCCTCAAATTTAAGAAATAATTATGTTGACTAAGATCAAATATGCCTATGTCGCTTTGTTCAGTGAGTTTGCTACCTTGCACAATTCAAATTTCAATTTGTGATGAGTGCGATGGTACAAATTTGAAAGTCAATTTAGTAGTGCAATCATGATGATGGAAGAACAATTAGACCAAGTGGGTCTCTGGTTTGCATATGAACATAACAGCTAATGTCTCAATGTGCATTATACGTCCTTAGTTTTGGACCTGGACAGATTTTTTTTTTTTTTTTTTTTTTTGAGGGGGACCTGGACAGATTCTAGCTGCACAAATGCTAAACCAATATAAATTCATGCAGTATTATGTGTGCAGTACCTATCTGTTATTTCCTAATAATATATGTATCATTGCCTTTGTTCTACATTTCTCATATGCTAATTGCTGGCATTTTCCTTCAGTATTTCAAAGATGTCATTTGATCTCCTGGGGTTGGAGAAGGCCAGCATAGCTGTTAGTGGCAACCTAAAAGCCGCTTGCTGGTTATTATCTACAATTCATCAAAGCCAACTACATCACCTCTGGTAATTGTTACGGCTTCTCAGACACCCTCCGAGTTCTTTTTTTTTTTTTTTAACATATAAATAATTTCAACATTATATCTAAAACACATGTAATTTCTAGGCACATGGAATGCCCAGATCAATATCCTAGATACCTGCACTACCTATGCCATTACACAGGTAGACGAAATATCCAAAAACACTGCATAGTGACCAAGGCGACGAATCTAGGTACTTTCAGAGCACAATACAGGAACTTCCAACTCATCGGGAACGAACATTGTACCAGCATGAGCAGCGTGGCCCAAGACTTCAGAGACCTAAAGGTAATAAAAACTAGCCAATCAAGATTATCCCTTTGCATCCAAATTTAACAACCTTTGGTCTGCTATTTTCAGGATCACTATTACTCTACCTGGATCAACACTCATTGATCCTCCGCCATTGCCGCTGGAGCCAAGCACACAGGCTCTACGCCACCGTCGCATCAACCATGTAGACTCATTGATACTCTGCATCACTGACGACCTCATCCACCACTCCACCA
Source organism: Hyparrhenia diplandra (assembly GCA_015847255.1). NCBI lineage: Eukaryota > Viridiplantae > Streptophyta > Magnoliopsida > Poales > Poaceae > Hyparrhenia > Hyparrhenia diplandra. The sequence goes on from JADLZK010001795.1 coordinate 33,693, forward strand.
CGTCTTCCACAACATGCAGTATCTGCAGACCTTATAGGCACCCTGCTACTAACGTAGTGTATTATATAGCCCGGTCAGGTGCCCCAGGCTGTTATGCCTCGATAAGTCTTCGACATTAATGTAACAACGTACCTATCTCCATAGACTATGTGTGTAATATTATGGTGTAGATCACTCAAATATGTATTTCAGCGCAAAGGCGCGCTTTTATACTAGTTATTGCACCAAGATGGGCAACATATCTTTGCAGTGGCATTTTTGTGTGCAATAAAAAAAACAAACCAGTTTGATGGGAGAGAGATTACTTTTTTTATAAAAAAAGAAGGCTGAAGAAAAAAATATAATGCCCCCACGCAGGATCGAACTACGGACCTTCAGTTTACAAGACTGACGCTCTACCACTGAGCTATAGGGGCCTTTTGAATGGTGCGTCCAGAACAATATTCTAAAAAAGAATTCCAACTGCATTAACGGCTCGGATTTTTTTTCTCTGATTCACGCTCGGACAGGAGCATACGAGGCTCCAAGGTGATCGAATTTGATATTTTGGGAGACGTTTGGTTTAACAAGAGGTAGAAAGTCATCAGTTCTCTCGCCATCATCGTCAAGCTGAGGATCAGAGATCGCGAGACGCTGGTCCTCTTTGTTCGGTGGCGAGTTATCTTATCTTGACTTGATGAATGATGAGTTTCTGCCACTTGTACACATGCTACCTGGCCACTGATGAGTTCGATTGTTCAAATTTGTTCATTATGCCAGAAAGACAGTGAGCCGCTACTTCAAACTTGAAGCTGCTTGCAATACAATGGCTGGAAGGAATATAAAAAATGCTAGGTACCCGAACGGCAATGTTCCTCGCTCGTGGTCTACACCCTACAGTATCTATCAAAATTCATCATACCCATTATTGCTTCTCTGGATCTGACCATTCAGGCTTTGGATTCATCATACCCATTAAAGAATACCGGGAAATTGAATGGAAAGCAACTGGGTTGCAATCTTTAGACTCACGCACTAGTGAAACCGAACTGGAAGTTTGAAGGATCATACATTTGCAAAGTCTTGCAAATAAGCCGTCGATGCCTTCGCTGATCATAAAAGAGTGACGAGGTCGCATATACCCTGATAAATGCGTCGAAGAGAGTTCAGTACCCGAGAAGGATACCAACTCTACAGTCTCCACCAATCCTAGGAAAAGGGGAGACCTCCGGGTGCTTTCAGTGTTGACGGTCACCAACGACATATTTTTTTTCCGTCAACTTTCTACCATAAAGGGAGTAAAACTATACCTTTTTATACTCATATGCATTTATCACTAATAAAATTCCACTTGTAGTGTCTAGTATTTTATTTTGCAGATTTATAATAAAAGCAAGTGGAAAATCGACCAAAGTACGCCATCCGGAAAAGCGCATTATTGCAAAACACAAGCCCAGGAGCAAATCGACCCAAAACATCAAAAATTGGGCGAGCCAAACCCGGCCCACAACTTTTTCAAGACGAAGGGCGACACCCACCGAGACGGGCCGGGCCGGGCCGAAGCCGAGGGGGTGCGGCACAAGCGCTTGGTGTGCGGCCGCACCCTCCCCGAGGCGGTTTCGGCCCAACCTCGGGAGGCGGTTCATGCACCGCCAAATGGGGGTTACCGCCATGGGATGGTCGGTTTGCTCGATTAGGAAGGTTTACTGTGTCGGTTTTGGTGTAAATTAGCACTTAGGCCCCTCCTCTAAGTGTATAAGTAGTCCCCCTCTCTTCCTCTCTCAACACACACCACTTGGAGTCCAGCAAACCAGCAATCTTCCTCTCTCTACCACCTCTACCTCTCTCTCTTCTTCTACTTCTTCTTTCTTCTTCTTCTTAGTTCTTGGTTAGCACTTGGAGTAGAAGAGCTACAAGAAGGGCTTGTCTCCTAGAAGAAAGTGCCTTGGTAATATATCTTCTCAATGGAGCATTCTTCTATTTGCAAGTCTTATATCTATGTTCTTGGCCTAACTTATGAACTAGAGTATAGTCTTGTTCATGTTCATGTGTTGGTATATGAACTAGCATATAGTTTACATATCATAATCTTGACATGTTCATCTCAGTTCATCATCGATCATCATATGCCTAACTTGATTAGAGGTGGGATATCGGTTCGTTGTTCCTTCCGGGTTTTGCTCTTGTTCTACTCCGTCCATTCGACGAGTGGGGATCTGGGGGGACAAGAGTAGTGCTTTCGATATACGGGCATGGTGCCCGGGTATTACGACACTGCGAATATGAGAGCATGCCACGGTTGAGGGGGTAGGCGGCTTGGTCGTGACAAGCCTTGACCGCCCCTTGAAATCCCCCCCCACGTTCGTATGTCTTTGTAGGAGTTCATAAATGCCTTGGTGGGAAGCGAGACTTCCGGTGGGGTCTCCCGGTATCCTAGACCTAACCATGCCTAAATCATGTTTGCATATGATCCTAACTATTCATTTGTATGGCCATGACTAGATACATTAGAATTACTCCATTAGGTTATTCATTTATTCTTTATCTATTTTCTTTATCCTTTTTGCTGGTGGATTCTTAAGTGTGTCACACTATCCATAAACCGTTATTGCTTACCCTGTTATGAACAATTTGGTCTAAGCAAACACATGTTCCTCTATTCGGATGCCATGCTAATAATCACATGCCTTCCTTTAGGAAAATATAAATAACGATACCCCGAATACTCCCGTGAAATGCTACAATGATAGATCCGCGGCGCTTGCGGATAAAATATCTAAGATGGCAAGATCTATCCGTTGACGTTCCCGTTCGGATCACCGACATGGTGGTTTCACACAGGGGATGTCGGCGCATTTTTATTTGTTATTGGGGATGGGTTTTATACCGCTTTCCTTTGATTGCGCTAAGAAATGTCAACATCGGGACAAGGCCCCGCGGAGGCGTCCGCAAAAGCGAGTCACTAAGCCACTGTCACACTTAAGGTATCGGATGAAGCGGCTCAACCTAAAGTTGAGGACGCCAAGAAGATCTCTTGTTTGGTTTTGGCTAATTAGTGACACCTAAGGACTAATCTCTCAATGCTAAGTGTTTGACATGATTGGAGATTGGTCGGGCCGGAGTTGGTGCTTGTGATCATGGAGGATGGATCAAGGTGATCCAAAAAGATGATCAAGGATGCAACTTCGGTGGAGGTTTGGAGATCAAAGGTCCCAAGGCAAAGGTATAACCAAAGGGCTTTTGATTTCACACCCAAGACACTATAGAGAGTGTGGGTGATTATAGGATCGATAAGCCGTACTATAAAGAGGGGAAAACTTTTTCGTACATATCGATCCTCACGTGCCTTTAGGTTCAAGTCTCATATGCATGCATTCTAACCTAAAGTGCTAACTCCGTCCTTGGTGAAAATGGTTTCAAAAATGCTAACACATGGTGTCGAGGTGTTCTTCGGCGTGTCGGCAACAAGAAACAAGTGACGGAAGTCGGTTTGGAGCAAAGGCGAAGGAACAGCGATGAAACGCCGGATTTTTCGCAGCTTGGCGTGGCCGACGCTTATCGGCCGGAAGCGGCCGGACGCGACGCATTTGGCCGGACGCTTCCGGCCGGAAGCATCCGGTCTTGGCCGGACGCATCGATCGGATGCGCCGACGGACGCGCACGAGGAGGCAGGGGGTCAGCGGGTCGGTTTGCCGGTTGTGACCGGACCCACCCGGCCGGACTCACCGGGTGAGTCGGTCGAGGCGCGTCCGTCGGGCCGCTGAAAAGCGTGGTTTCCACCCTTTCCACCACATTTCGTGGTGTGGCCTATATATACCCTCTTGGCTGCCTCTTGCTCTCTCTCTTGGACATTTGAATCATTCCTAACACTCTTGAGCAAGCAAGCAAGCCTCCCTCCTCTCTCATTCTTGATTTGAGCTTCATTCTTGAGAGAAGAGTCGATCCAAGTGTATTGCATCGAGTTCTTGCATCTAGAGGCACTTGGGGATCGTTGTGAGACGGTGGATTTCCATTTCTCTTGGAGGCACCGCTCCTAGCCGGCTTGGTGGATTGGTGGAGGCGTTGGCAAGAGAAGGTGATTGTTCTTGGCCACCTCCGGTTGATTTGTGAGAGGATTATGCACTCCTCGTCGGGAAGACAAAGTGCAAGGAATACATTGCTCGTGCTTTGGGTACCACACTTGTTGAGTGGTGTGTTGAGGCTAGCAAGGGCACAACCGGAGAGTAGTTGTCGGTGTACAAGCGAACTCCGGGTGAACAAATCGACTTGTTCATTGTCTTGGTGATTGGTTCTTCATCTCATTGTGTTGATTGGTTCATCCTCTTCCCGGTGATTGGTTCATAGCCTCTACAAGTCGGTATAACAAGTCTCTCACTCGTGCATTACTTTGCTAGATTACTTTGAGTAGAGAGCTAGCACTTGCTTATGTAGGTTGTTCTTGCTAGCATAAGGACCATACAAGGTTTGTTCACTAGTTAGAGTAGTGACATAGCTCTTGTGTGATATAGAGATCATAGAATATATTTAGAATTGTCACTAGAGGCTTGCAAGACAATAGAGCTAGCGCAAACCGCTTTACGCCGTGTTTTATACTAATCGGTTTGTTTAGTTGAGCTTGTAGAAAAATTTTATAGGCTATTCACCCCCCCCTCTAGCCATCTAGGACCTTACAGACGCCCCTGAAGCGGCGGCTCGACCTGAAGTCGAGTTGGTCCCTGAAGAACCCCATCCCGAAGATGGAAACCACCATGCAGCGCGCGCTCAATATCACATTAGTGGATCGAAACGCCCTAGCTCAATCGTTATGGGAAATCACGATGAGCTGGATGATGAGATTGCCACTAATTATGTGGAGACGGGAGAATTTTATTATAGAAAGGTCACTGTTGTCGACATATATTTTACCTCAAAAATTGCTGATTCTTTGGATCCGGATTCTGAACCAAAGTCCTTGGCAGAGTGCCAGAAGCGCTCTAATTGGGATAAATGGAAAGCAGCAATTGAGGCAGAACTGCGCTCGCTTTACAAAAGAGAGGTATTTGGACCTGCAGCCCCAACACCTCCAAAAGTCATCCCCTGTAGGATGCAAATGGGTCTTCCTCCGGAAGAGGAATGAACATGGTCAGGTGGTAAGGTATAAAGCGAGGCTTGTGGCACAAGGGTTCACACGAGAGACCTGACATCGATTATGATGAAACTTACTCTCCCATCATGAGTGGCATAGCGTTACGATATCTTATATCTATGACGACCAACTCAAATTTAAAAATACAGATTGATGGATGTGGTGACCGCATACTTGTATGGGTCACTTGATTCGAAGATTTACATGAGAGTTCCTGAAGGACTCAAGATCCCTGGGCCGAATCAAAATCGCAACATGTTCAGCATCCGCCTACAGCGGTCGTTATACTGTTTGAAACAATTTGGAAGGATGTGGTTCAACCGGTTAAGTAACTTCCTCCCGAAGAGGGGTTACACAAACAATGATGATTGTCCCTATGTGTTTATCAAGAAATCCCTAAAGGGTTTTACGCATCATCTCGATTTATGTCGATGATCCGAATATCATCGGGACCCGGAGAGGACATTGAGGAAGCAATGACTTACCTCAAGAAGGAGTTCGAGATGAAAGACTTGGGAAAAACCAAGTTTTGTTTGGGCTCAGAGCTCGAACACCTCCCCGAAGGAGTGTTTGTACACGTTCTACCTATACTAAGAGGGTACTTAAAAAATTCAATATGGATAAATGCCACCCTCTTAAGACCCCCATGGTGGTCCGATCCCTGTTAGTGGATAAGGACCCATTTAGACCATGGGAGGATAATGAGAAAGTATTAGGGCCTGAAGTTCCATACTAAAGTGCCATTGGAGCACTGATGTACCTTACAAATTGCACAAGGCCCGATATTGCATTTGTAGTAAATATATTGACAAGGTACAGTGTTGCCCCAACCAGAAGACATTGGGTTGGCATTAAAACTATCCTCAGGTACCTCCAAGGTACCCAGGACCTTGGCCTATGGTTCCCGAAGAACCAAGAATCAACCATGGTGGGGTACGTGGACGCTGGCTAGCTATATGTCTGACCCACATAATGCCAGATCATAGACTGGTTTTGTGTTTCTCTGTGGTGGTGCAGCCGTCTCTTGGAGGTCTGTGAAGCAGACCTTGGTTGCCACATCGACCAACCACTCGGAGATTATTGCTCGTATGAAGCCGCACGAGAATACGTGTGGCTGCGGTATATGATTACCCACATCCAGAAGTCATGTGGTCTAAACGTCGCCGACACCCTCACCATTATCTATGAGGATAATGCAGCATGTGTTGCACAGATGCACACGGGCTATGTGAAGAGCAATCTCACGAAGCATATTGCTTCAAAGTTCTTTTATCCCCATGAGCTCCAGAAGAGCGGGGAAATAAAGATCCTGCAAGCAAGATCGTGTGACAATCTTGCAGACTTGTTCACCAAGTCCCTACCCGTCACTAGTTTCTATAAGTGTGTCCGTGGAATTGGCATGAGGCGGCTCAGAGAGTTGCAGGGTTCAAGGGGAGACATACCCCCAAGAACATAGCCCATGGTCATGATCCTGAAGATCACGAGTCAGTCCCGAAGACCGACTAAAGCATCAATCGTTATACTCTTTTTTTCCCTTGATGAGTTTTCCCACCGGGTTTTCTCATGCAAGGTTTTTAACGAGGCAATAGGTGCAAACATGGCGGGCGCGTGTGAATGTACCCCTTTTCTCCTACCATTTTTTCCCACGGGGTTTTGGGGAGAGTTTTTAACAAGACATGTACACATGCGCGATTCACCCAAGGGGGACTGTTGTGAAACCATGTATGTGTGAGTGAATCTCAAAGCAAGGAGGAAAATATCCAACACTCTAGGGAATAAGAGAAGAGTAGAGGAGATATTTGGGGAGTGGTACCCATACCTTCTCCCTATAAATAGGGGCTAGCCCCCATTGTAAATGGCATCCATGTAAGTGACTCAATAATAGAGAGCCTCCATTCCTCCCAACATTCTCTCTGTGCCTTCTTGTGTACTCGTCTTACGTGCTCGGTGGTTCCCGGTTCTACGACGGATTCTCAATATTATCTTTGTTTTTCTTGTGAACTTGATTATTCTTAGGGAATTGATGCGTTCCGAGCTGTGCCAAACGTAATTTTGTGCAAGTATATATAAAATCTCAGGTTTCTGTTTCTAGTTGGCAATAGTTTTGTGCAGCAACACAATCATCTGGCAAGCAATTAATATGCTTTAAAAAAACAAATATAATGTGTGCGATTAATACGGTGTATGGGCACGGAAGTATAAACATTATCTGCGGCAATTCCAAGCTCGGTTATGCAAAGCCGTCACGGGTAAAAACATGTTAAACATGTATGTATAAAAAGAAACTTTATCAATGTTAGTGCGTAGGGAACACTAAAATTTAACTCTTCCCATTACAAACATGTGTAGCTCAGTAGGTGTGAACCAACAAGAAAAATACTAAAAAAATATGCTTCTAAGCTAACTACGCTGTCGCTTCGCCGTTGGGCGAAGCTGCACTATATTGGACTTCATCAACGCAAGGTGCATGGTAAGATAGGATACAACCTGCATCAATTTGACTTCTAAACTTAACACTACGCTACTACTTCACCGTTGGACGACCTACACTGTATTGGACTTCATCAACACAAGGTGCATGGCAAGACAGTATACAACCTGCATCAATCTGACCTCTTGGTCTTCCTCCTTCAGCGTTTTGCTGATAGCCCAATTCCAACAACTTCACGTCTCCGTTTGGGCAGTGGTAACTGTAGAGAGGGATTGAGTGGTGTACACGAGTAACCTGGCCGGTGACAGGATCTGCTACGGTGAGAGACAAACCATTCTTGTTATGCCGGTCGACAGTGTCCTTCCTTTCTTATCTTACCATAACGGTGTTGTGGTGCAATTGCAGCTACCACAGGGCCCTTCTCCAACTCACGGCGCAATGCCTCATGGTACTTTAGATGTGCCTCTCTCCCGAAATCATTGTTTTGCACTGTTGACATACAACATGATGCCATGGAGACGTTGAGGGCGTATGGATCGACAACATTACCTCCTAGTGTAGGGATATTGCCTACCAACGGGATGCCAAACTCTTTAGTCATCTTGCCAATGAAACTAGCCGAACTTCCAATCTTAGTGAGAACCCCCTCTTGCTGCGGCCAGATGCGTGAGGCTTGCTATATCAACTCCAAACTTGCGAGCATTGTCATCTGCAAACGCATGGACAGTGCAGCTGCCTATAAAAAAACAAGCAACTTTTGTTGGTTGTCTTTTTTTCTAAAAAAAAAAGAGATACATATAACTCAATGGACATGATAGCTTTTGTACAAAACTCTAATCAAAATATAAAGTTCAAACAAACAATTAGGAATCTTTTATGCAGTTTAGTTTTGTTAAAACATCTAGCAACTGAATTCATCCTAACAGCACAAGCATTAGAGAGTTATAATCATGCGCAAATAGCAATCATCCCTTCTGTTTTATGGTTGTATTAGAAGTCCACAGGTCACAAGGTACAATTTTAGAACTCCTGGTAAACTATTATTTCCATTAAAAGGTTAGATGGATAGTTACTCACTGATGTTAGTATGTACAACAAGCATGCAACGCGAGCAAAATCAGTGCTTCAACTTTCTAGCATGCCTGGAAGTCTAAAATTAGTTATAGCTTTAGACCTATGAAGAAATCTATTCAACTTTCTAGCATGTCTGGAAGTCTAAAATTAGTTATAATTGTAGACCTCTGAAGAAAAAAATTAACAGGCATTGTTTTCTCAGTTTGTAGTTTTCAAATAAACTAGCAGAAGTGGCTCTTACTACTTTGTGATGGTAGGGAGGTTGAGGTCTTTAGAATGTAGCGGTAGACGATTTTGCAGATGCATTAATTCAATGCTGATCCAAAAGTAGCAGACGATCGGGGATCACGCTTCCAGTTCCAAACTCAAATAGACTATCTAAAGAAAGCGCTCATTTCATTGAATTAATGACATTCTAAAGACAGCGTCCATTTCAAATAAACTAGCAGAAGATCGCGTAGGAGGAGTCATTAATTCAATGTTGATCCATAAGTTGCAGACGGTCAGGGATCACGCTTCCAGTTCCAGGCTCAAATAAACTATCTAAAGACCACACCCATTTCAAATAAACTAGCAGAAGATCATGTAGGAGGAGTCATTAATTCAATGCTAATCCAAAAGTATATGAAAATATCCAGGATTAATCTATGTGGCTCCTATATAACGATTGCTAACTGTAAACATAATAACTTCTATGTTGAATAATTAAAAAGTGAATGCATCTTTATTGGTGTGCTTTTTTACACTCTTAGATGATTTCAAAGGTGCAAGCTTGGACTTTTTTGACTACTTTCTGAACCTTAGTTTGATTAGCAGTACCTCAAAGAGCGCAGTGTCGTCGTCGATGCTCTTCACCTCCGACCACCGCGACGAGACGAGGAGGTCGGCCTTGAACACGGTGAACTTGGCCGTGGCGTCGCTCGATCGTGACCACTCTGTGGACCATCACCATCAGCAACCCGACCACATATGGCTGTCGTCTGTCGTATCGTGTGTCCTGTCGTCGATCACAGTAGCTAAATCACACGTACTGTTGAGTGTTGCTGACCATGCATGGACCAAGTTTGTTTCTACTTATGACCACAAGCTTCTTATGCCAAGGAAAAAGGCTTGACAATGTTTGTTGTACTTCTCGCTGGCTTTTTCACACATGAGCATTGAGGAATTGTTGATGGACTAATTGCAAGTAAGATACAAGACAAAATACGTTTTATGATTTCATCCTGAGCTCGATCGGCCGCTGCCAGAATGTTTTTCCTCCCATAGGTGGCCGGCTCACCACGAAAGCCACCAAATTAGAGCGACATGAAAATTACAAGTGCCTTCATTATTATTTTTAATGGGCATGCCAAGCCATTGGTATATAGTAAAACAGTAATAACTTGGATACCTCTTGTGCTTGTGTGCAATCCATCCCTCCCATAGATATTATGTGTTTGTCTTATTTTCTTATTACCATTACAAAAATATAATCATAAATATCACCAATTATCATAGATGTCATGTGTTTTTTTTTTTTTTTCTTTTTCCTTTATCTTTTGATGGATCTAGAGTTCTAGACCACTAATCTCTAACCAGGCCACGTACGCGCTTGCCCCTTGGGCTCTTGCGCCGAGCTCCGTCTCGGTGGATCGCTCTGCTACAATTGAATGTTAACCATGGCTTTGTGCTAGAATAATCATGAGGGCACTCATGGCCTTTGGTCTCCCACACGGCTCGTTTTTTCCCCTTGCGTGCGGCTCGCCTCAGCCGTGGACTCCTGGCTCGGCTCTCCGGCTCGCCAGTACGCCGCGCTGCTGCTCGCCAGGGCTGTTGTACAGCTGCTGCACGCCAGGGCTGCCGTTGTCGGGTATGGCTTCGCCGCGCTGCCCTTCCGCAATGGCCGCCGCTACGAAGCAATCAGGCCGGGAGCCGATTCGACGCGAGGGCGATGGCGCAATCGGGCAGGGCGTCGGAGCGGGAATTCCTCGACGCAAGGGCGATGGCCTCGGCGGGAGAGATTAATTCATGGGCCGGGCTCCGGCCTGTTGGCTGGCTGAGCACAAAAAACTGACGCAAAACACACCCTAGCTAATCCTCAGATGACCTGCTCGATCTCTGTAGCAGCTAGCGCCCAAACAACTCTGATAAACGTCCGACGTGGTACAAACAAACGCTTTAATTTTCAGCCGGTCGTGGCAGCACACAGACTAGTGTATAGTGTGCACTTCAGGCGACCAAATATAAACCGCTTTCGTTCCGATCAGATCAGATCGGATCAACAAGACGAGTGCGTGCGAGGAGGAAATAAAGTCATTTTGGCCAACACTGATTTCCAGGCCAAAACGACACACAATGCCTGCACCTGCACGCCAGGCCTTCGTTCCACAAGGAACGACTGCCTCATCATGCCGAAACGCATCGACGGCCGTACGTGCTTTAATTTGTTCCTCCGATCCGATCGACGGCGGCGTGGGACTGACGAGGCACCACGTCCACACGCATACGGCACATCGGTGCACGCTCCCAACGTGACGCTCCGTCGTCTCTTCCCATCATCCCCGCGTTATAAGCACGCCTTACGCCTCTCATCGTTATCAATCCAAGCAAAAGAGCGCGGCGGCGGATCGCCGGCAGTCGGATAATCTGATCTACCTAGTTAGCCTGACAGACTAATTATTAGGTAGATTTGCCGCCGGCTAGCTGCCATGAATATGATCAGGGCGGTACGGCGCCGGTTCACCGTCGGCAACCTGGCCACGGCCACGGACCCCGCCACGCTGCGCCGCGCGGCCGCGGAGCTCCTCGCCACTGCCATCTTCGTCTTCGCCGCCGAGGGGCCACGCTCTCATTCGGTACGCGTATATAAACCTTGCTCTGTGCCTATTGCGTGTACGTCGTAACTAACCTCACGTGTGCCGGTGCCACGCGCAGGGAGGATGCACGGCCATGACAAGGGCAAGGGCGTCGTGGGCGGTCTCGTGGCGGTGGCGCTCGCGCACGCCCTCGCGCTCGCGGCCGCCGTGGCTTGCGCCACCAACATCTCCGGCGGCCACGTCAACCCGGCCGTCACCTTCGGCGCGCTGCTCGCCGGCCGGATCTGCCTCGTCCGCTCCCTCGTCTACTGGGCAGCGCAGCTGCTCGGTGCCGTCGCCGCCGCGCTCGTGCTCCGCCTCGCCACCGGAGGGATGGTACGTACGCGTGCTCCTTCGATAAACTCAAACAACTAGCTACAACCGTTGCCTTGTCCCCTTGTGCTTTGCTTGCTAACGCCGACAAACACATGGGTTGCCTGTCGCGTTCGTCCTCGTCCACGCAGCATCTGCCGGAGTACGCGCTGGCGGGTGGTGTGAGCGGATGGCAAGCGGCGGTGCTGGAGGCGGCCATGGCGTTCGGGCTCATGCACGCCTACTTCGCGACGGTGATGGACCACCACCCACGGATGATCGGCGCCGGCCCGGTGGCGGCGCCGCTCGCCGTGGGGCTGCTGGCGGGCGCCAACGTGCTGGCATGCGGCGCGCTGGAGGGCGCCGTGATGAACCCGGCGCGCGCGTTCGGGCCCGCGGTCGTGGGCTCCCGCCGCTGGGGCAACCACTGGGTGTACTGGGTCGGGCCCATGGTCGGCACCGGCCTCTCCGCCGTCGTCTACGAGCAACTCGTCGCCGGCCCGGCAGGCGGGGAGAAGGTGGAGCCCGCGCCCAGCTGCGGCGGCCGCCGTCGTGCGTAGAAGATCGACTTCATCATGCAGGATGTCGTGCGCGTGCCACGCTCCTCTCATGAATCTTCTGAATAAAAAGCAGCTTGCATGCGTGCTCAATTGTGTCTGTCGTGGTCGATCATCAGTAGAATGTTTTTTTGAATGAAACATCAGTGGAATGCTCCATGCACTCTTACCGTCTTGTACTTCTGTCGTTGCTTTGCTTCAATAATCTGGCTTCTCTGCGTTGGGTGTTCGATCGATGGATATTTAAGAAATTCCTAAAAATTTTATCACAAACTATTATTCAAGGATTTGGATTGAATCTCTCTTTATGTACTTATGTTGTTAGCCACTTTTGTTCCTTTAACAAACCATATAGTCATGTTAATTTATATTTAACCTACAACTATGGACTGAGTTAAGATACTTTCATGTTGGTGTTTTCGAAATGATGTCGTTTACTCATTTTTGTTCCTACAATAGGACCTTAAGCTTTCAGGGGAAGACGTTCAGACGAGGTGATACGCTATACTCCACACGTGAGGCAATTTGGTACTTCCCACTCAAATTTTGAAGCGTTGGATCTTTGAGCACACTTACCCTAAATCAGTTAGTTTTTTTTTTTGGGATAAAAACAACTTTAATTAGTTAGGTTTGTTGTGGTGGAACCTATGGTTGATTGTCTACTCAAACACACATGTTCTTTTTTTCAAAGTTATTTCTTTAGTGGTACATGAGACAATAGTATCTCCACTAACTTGTCCCCTAGTATTTTTACTTGTCTTTAGAATCTCGACTTGCATTCTTTCTATGTCTCTTAAACTTTTATTTTAGCTCCCTCTCCCCTTCTCTGTGTTGTTTAGTTGGTTTTTTTTTTTCCTGTAAGCCTTCGAACTTTGTGTTTTTGTTTTAATAAAATTCCAGTAGAGACCTCTTCGGTCTCTCCCGTTCTAAAAAAAAAAACTAGCGGTACAACACATTTTATGTCTAGTAGAACATCTTACGCTATGATTTGCAAGAAGCAAGGAAAGGACCTCCGCTGGGTGCCCTCGGGGAAGCGGGCGGCCAGGGGCTCTTCTTAAGGCGACGGAGGTAACAAGAACCATGGTGGAGGCTCCCAAGGCGGCGAAGGTCTAGAACAAGGTGCCCTTAGGGAAGGGGGCAGTGAAGGCCCTCTTGTGCCCCATCTACATTTTTGTGCAGAGCTTTTTGCAGGTTGTAGCCGGCCCTTGCCTGATGCCCCTTACCTAATTATCGGGGATTTGATTCCCAACAGCCAGGTGTGAACATGGCACTATACCTTACTAAGTATATGGCCCGTGCTAATGCTACAGCTAGAAATTTATTAGACAAAAATCACCTTGATGGACCTTGACAAGCTAGAATATGTGTAAGTGATAAACTTCATTAAGTGCAGATTGCAAAAGCTAAAAGAAAACCATGCTTATTGTCAACTTATTTGAGATGATAATAATTCATACCCCATTCCATGTCCACTTTCATTAAATAATAGCATAATTCTTTTTAACTTGTGAATTTCCTAAGGGCTCATACAAATAGATCTTTTTTGCCCTTACTAATCCATCTTAAATTCTTTTTCACATGACAAGCCCTAACTTCTTTGACAGTATCTTAAAATTCAGTTCACACTCCATCTTTGCACTCTTGTGATACATATAAAAGGCAGTTTCTTGACAGAATCCATTGAGGCAACTCAAGGTTACTAAAACCACTTTCTGTCAATGAAGCTTCTTCCCCACCGTGCAAATAATCTTCCCCACCTCGCCGGCGTGCTTAATCTACGGCAGCCGGTCACCATCTTGCCTAGGCGTCCAAAAGCGCCTCAAAGCTCAGGTGGCGAGATGTCCATGCCATCGCCCGCGGCTCCTCCGTGCAAGCCGCCCGCGAGACACACCGGCTGCTCCAAATTCAAGTCAAGGAGGTACGGCCCGGTTCCCCGAGCTTAGCGACCTTGGCGAGAAGGCGCGCTCCCGGTCCACGATCCTCGGCACCCTGGCGGATCGGGACCTCCAACCCACCTTCGTCCAAGCTGCCCCAAGCTCACAATGCTCGGCGCGGGGCGGGGCATGAAGTACACATCCGTCGGCGTGCGATGCTGCGCGTTCGCACCGGAAGAAAACGGCGGTTTTTGCCCGCGGATGGTGACCGACGAGCGTCGCCCGAACTTGGCCGTGTCGGTCTTGTTCTCGTCGAGGTCGGAGAAGACGGCTGTAGTCCGTCATGTGGTTGCTTCGCCCCAAAGTCGGTACCACCTCTGCTCTAGCTCATCGCCGGTGCGGCACGGTCCTCGCTCCGCCTCCGCCTTCTACCGCCGCCATCTGTAGCGTGCGATCTTGCGCCATCGGCGTAGCGTGGTCGTCGTCTCTCGTCTGAGCGGTGGGTCTCCTCCTTCTTCTCCACCTTCTTCGTCGGGCACTCCGCCGCCCGGTGTCGGTCTTGCCGCACTGCGGCGCGTTGGTCGGCTTCCGTGCATTTTGGCGTCGGTGGCGTTCAGCGTGACTAGAGGAGCTCTCCCGGTCTGCCGCTTCATGCATGCGTTCCACTTTTCCTCGGTGAGCAGCAGCTTGCCGCTCTCCTCCTTCGCTCTAGTGGCGCCTCGGTTCGCGACTTCGGCCCGGGAGTCGGCCCTCGACATCCTCGGCGAGACCTCGTCCGGTCTAGGGTGGCCCGCGATTGTACGCCATATGGCTCTACTTGGTCGAACGCAGCGCGAGCAACTTGCGGAACAACGTCCTCCTCATCCATCTTCTTCCCGGTGACACTAGAAGGCTTGCTGGTGACTGATGCCGAAGGGCGAAGTCCTCCACGGCCTCATCATGGTGGAACTTGAGATCGTCGAAGTCCTGCGCATTTCTTGCGCCATGGACCTCTTGGCTCGATCGAGCCAACGCGAACGGCGAGCATGTCCCATGCCTCCTTCGCCCGTGTCCTTAACCGCCGCCGCTGGTGGAACTCCGTGGGCGTGGAAGACGGCCCGATGCGTCCATGGCCTGGACCTCGTCGTCCTCCACATCGGTGCCCGCCGTCCGCGGCCTTCGAGCTTGCGGCGCCTTCAGCCCGGCACTTCAATTGCACCGCCCACTCGCCGTAGTTGGTGCGGGTGAGCAGCGGCCAATCCAGCGAACTTCGATTTCCGCGACCGTCTGATGATGACCTTCTTGGCCGGCGCGAAAAGCGAGTCGTCCCGCTCCGGACTAGACCTCTGTTCCCTCAATGCCGCCACGGCCACCTCGATCTCGTCACCGCTCGCCACCACTCAGCCGCTGGGCTGGAAGCGGCGATATGCGGATTTGATACCGCGTGTTATTCCCGCAGCCGGGAAAGCGGGTGAGCAACCTGCTCACCGCTGCTCTCTCCCTTCTCCGTGCTACAAGTAGAAGAAGAGGAGGAGCTCTCTTCCCTCAACTCTCTCCCACCGCGGGCGCGCACACACACACACAACCACGGTCCGGGTTTCGCTTCGGCTGAAACTGAACTAAATACGGAAGTGGCTAGGAATTGGGGCAATTGAATTGCGTTACGGCTGCTGCTGCCTTTCCTCTATTTATAGATGATAGCAGCTACTTACAATAGTCCTAGTGACCTTCCTAGAAGTTACCTAAGTGAAGACTTGACTTGGAGTGAAGTCAAGTCTCCTGCTAAAAACAGCTCAAGTGGTTGCTAGGAAAATGCATAGCAGCAAGGAAACTACTCTACAATACAAGGATTGACCTATTGTAACCCTGCAGGAAAAGAGATTAGCAGCAGAATACATCATACAGCCCATAGGCCATAGCTAGTGCTTCAAGCAGCTGCAGGTGTGAGTACATATATAGGCTGTGAGCGTTCACGCGTAGCGTACGCGCCGGCCGCCCACTTCCTTAGACTGGCTGGCCACACGGTGAGCATCGGCTCCCAAAACATACTGAAGCATCGATACTGAACCCTCAATCATAACCACGCGTACCCCCCTGCACGCCTCCCACTACACGCGGAAGACTCTCATCACCGTAGGTCTTCTCTTCCGGGCTTCCGGCGCTCGATCGATCACCTCCGATGGACGAGATGGAGATCGTCGTCCAGCAGCCAGCTGCTCCCCCGGTGGCCGCCGTCATGCCGGCGGCGAGGGGCGAACAACAACAGGCGGCTGCTCACCGTCTGCCTGTGGGCCCTCCTGAACGTCGCCGTCTTCCTCATCGTCGACCTCGTCGCAGATCACACCCCTGCACCAAGCAGGTATGTTCATATATCATCGACCATCATTAACGTACGCACAGTAGAAATAAATTCG
This sequence comes from Hyparrhenia diplandra, assembly GCA_015847255.1. Classification (NCBI taxonomy): domain Eukaryota; kingdom Viridiplantae; phylum Streptophyta; class Magnoliopsida; order Poales; family Poaceae; genus Hyparrhenia; species Hyparrhenia diplandra. The sequence continues at coordinate 50,272 of JADLZK010001795.1, forward strand.
TATAACGTGCATGCATTCAACAGTCGTCATGGATGTTCCGCTGCTTGGCGCTGACCGACACGGCAGCCGCGAAGCTGAGCGCCCTGTTCTTCGGATTGCTGTTGTGCGTCCTGGTCGCGGAGCTGAGCGCCGTGCTGCACATGGTGCTGAGGTGCGGCTGCGGCGGCCGCTGGGCCGGCGCCGCCGTCGACGCCCTGGCCTGGGTGGCGCTGCTGGCCACGGCGGGCGTCCACTGCATGGAGGTGGCCTTGGGCAGCATCGGCGTCGCCGCCCACCCCGAGGACGACACTTACTTCTACCTCGATGTCGTGCTCGCCTCCGTTGGCCTCATCATTGATCTGCTCGCCCTCGGTGGACTCCTCCTCTGCTGCTGCCCTCGCCTTCGTCGTCGCAAGCTGGGCGAGCAGGGCGCCGGAGGAGAGCTGGTCTAGTCTCCAGCTCCGGCCGGCGGCCGTCGTCGTCGTCGTTCTTGGGAGGATCCATCTTCAGAGCTAAGAATTAGTTAATTAGTAGACTCTTGGCCGTGCCATCTGAGCCGTGGAAGTAGACTCTTCTTGTAATAACCACACAACCTACCTAGTACCGACCATTAATCTACCTGGAGTTACTGGTGTGCATGTGCACTCATGCGGGCATGCCAGGTTCTGTCCTTGAATTCCCGTGCTCGATCAGAACGGCGACATGAACTTGGAGAGTATTGTGACACCGAGCAGGTGATCGTCGTGACATCCTGACAGGCCGGCCTGGAAGCCCAGAGTTGACAGGATGTGGTGGCGCGGGTGCGACCGACGAGTGGTACCGGCCGCGATCATGCGAGCTTGGCGACCGGCTGCAGCGGTGGGCGGCAGCCTGAGCCTGAGTGGGTGCGCGACAAAGGGTTCACTTCACGTGGTGGTCGAGGAGCTAGCAATGCACGCACAAAGAAGAGATGGAGGTGTGCTCCGATCTGGTGCGCGTGCGCGTCGAGGCCGGGATCGATGTTCGGCCGGGATCTGGTGCGCGTGCGCGTGGGCTGGGTGCTCCTGGTCGAGAACGACGACAACGTCATCGTAGGCGTTCCTTTGAAATGGCTCTGCCGCCCTAAAAACTGTGACAAAGGATATGTGCACGAACTTAACTTGGACCCAAAACGAGATGAAGGTCAAGAATGAAGTAAGGAAGGATAAAATGGCCATGACGGAGCTAATCAGATCGGCGGACATGGCAGGCGGCGACGATGGCAGTGGCTCGTCTGCGTCCCCCGGTGGATGATTTCTGACGAGACCATGTCCAGGAGCGAGCAGGGACGTTGGCTAGTGGTGACTCGTGAGTGCAAGGAATTTGACGGAGGTGTCGGTCAGGACGAATTTGAGCAAGCTAGGGACCCTGCTGCAGGCACATGCATTCAACGAGAGCAGCTAGCGTCTGAGCCGTGACCATACTCGATGATGTACTGGCAGAGCGACGAGCAGCCATTGACGCCCGAGCCCCAGGAGTAGATTGCAGGAGAAGGCCGAGTACGTGGCCGATCTGCATGGCCGGGTCGAACACGGAGTTGTTCTGGCGGTGGCATGGCTCCGGGACGGGGCATGGGCGGCACAGCACCCACGAGACGTCGCTGCAGGTGTCCATGTCCATGGTCTGGGTGATCGCCAGCGTGCCGAGCCCCACGGTATATCTATTAACTTCCGGCCGCCGGCGGCGGGAGGCGTCGAGCAGCCGTACAGTACGTCGAAACCGTCACGACACGAAGACGTGACGCCAAGGCACCGCGCCGTCGAAAGACATCCTCTGCGCCTGTCCTGCATTGACCTGTACGTTATACAACAGTACTAACATAAAAAATCCAAACACATACTCGTCGGTCGGTTTGGTCGAACCGTGAATGATACCGTGATGAACAAAGTCGCCATCCAGTGATCTTGGGTCCGTATGGTGGGCGGTCCAACACCGATGGACGAGCGAGCACACACGACGGCGTCGGACGTCCTCGATCGTGCCGCCAATCTCGATCGATCGCTGGGCTGCTCCACGATGATGTGTTGACACGGTGCGACCGAGCCGATGACCCGTGCCGTGCGTGAGTGATCGACGACGCACCCGGCGGTGTGCATTGCACGGAACCACCCTGGCCTTCCCCTCCCGGCCATACCCAACGCCGTTGAAACGAATGAATATTCAACGGCCGGGATCGGATGAGGCGTGGCAGGGCGGACATGAACGGACCCAACAGGATGAGGCGTGTCCGGCCGGCATCGAGACCGACCGGACCGGTCAGGCAGCGAGCGAGTTGGCGTTGGCCGCCGCAATGGCACGTGCGTCGCCACGAGCACGTCGCCATCGGCCGACGATCGAGCCGCCGATCCAACCGTGTACCCCCGTGCTCCGCACCGATGCGCACGTCTCGTGTTCCGTCCTTTGCACGGAACCAGCGAGCGAGCCTCCCATCCCTTCCCTTCCCTTCCCTTCCCTCCCCTCCCCGGCGTCCCCGCCCCCAAAATAAGTAGTTACGTCGCTCTCTTCTTCCCCAATTCCTTCCAAATTCCGCCCCCCCACCTCTCCGCCCCACCGGCCCTCCCCGAGCACCAGAACCTCCACCGGCCACACCACAGCTCGCGGCCTCTCCGCCCCGCCCTCCCGGAGCACCAGAACCTCCACCGGCCACACCAGAGCTCGCGGTCTCCCATGGCGGCCCCAGCCCGCCTCACGGTCGATTCCCTTTGCGCGGCTGTCGAGGCGTTCATGAACGCGCCCACCGCTCGCCGCGTGGTGGTCGTCTCCTCCGTCCACGTCGCCCACTCCGCCGTCCTCAAGGCGTTCCTCGACTTGCTGGAGGACCGCGACCTCTGGGAGATCGAGAACGGCGCCCGCCTCCACGAGCTCGCCTCGATCGATCGACCGCCTCTTCCACGCCATCGTCGTCGATGTGCTCCCGGTACTCGTCGCGGACCCCACCTCGCCGACCCTCTCGCTGCTGTCCCGCTACGCCGTCTACATCCAGTCCGCCGCCCCCGCCGTCGGCGGCGACTTCGAGCACAGCGCCACGCGCATCTGCCACGACATGATCGCCTACACCTACAACACCCGCCGACACCCCCTGCGACTCTCCGCCGCCGCTCTGCTCCACCGCCTGAGGACGTTCCGCTTCGAGAGGGTCACCATCGCCGACTCAATCCAGGCAGAATCGACCACTGCGTCCTGTTTCCGTCGATGATGGGCCTGGACCACATCCACGCCAACTCCTTCCGCTGCCGAGCGCCGAGTGACCATCGACGCCCTCCCCACCTCCCACGCCTCCGCCCTCCTCGGTGTGGTGCACTTCGAGGCCAGCGCCAGCCATTGGATCGTTCGCAACCTTGCCCGCCTCACTGCGCCGGCGAACGTCGACGTCTCCTTCGAGCTCATCAGCCTCCCCTTCCTCCACAACAACCCAACCAGCCAGCCCGCGATTGACTTCCTCTACAACTACGTCCGCGACGTCGTCAGGGAGGAGGTCGGAGCCGTGGGCGGCGAGTTCGTCACGCACGCCACACTCATCTGCGACAATCTCATTGCGTACGGCACGCGCCCTCTCCCGCCCCCGGAGATGAGGACGGTTACGGAGCAGCTGGGACGGGATATCGATGCCTTCAGATCCAGCGACCTCTTCATCCACGAGTCCGACTACTCCTCCGGTTCGTCTCACGCCTCCGACTCCTCCGATTCGTCTCACGCCTCCGACTCCTCCGGTTCGTCTGACGACTCAGACAACCAGTCCGGTTCGTCTGACGCCAGCGACGAGTCCGGTTCCACCTCAGGTTCGTCTTAGGCACAGATGCATGGTGTTTGTCTGTGTTCCTTATGTGAGGGAGAATTTGGACTCAGGTTCGTCTTAGACACAGATGTATAGTGTTTGCCTCCGTTCCTTATGTGAGAGAGAATTTGCACTCAGGTTCGTCTTAGACACAGATGTATAGTGTTTGCCTCCGTTCCTTATGTGAGGGAGAATTCTGGTTTAACGAGTTGTTAATTGATCATAGTGAGTTTTGGATGGTGAGACTACAGATTGATCATAGTGTTTACCTGTTAATCAATACTCTGTTATTATGTACTTCGCTGATGTTGGGTCGTGAGTCTTTGTGTTTGTTTATCCTTGTAGGATGTGCAATTCCTTCTCTGAAAGATATATTTTACTAGAACAGTAGTTCCATTTAATTGTTGCTCTTTAAAACTTAGCACCATTTCCATTTGAATGAAATGATTCCAAAATGCAATTGACTATTTTCAAGGAACTATATTCACTACCTGTGAGTTTGATTGAAAAGTATACAATACGGTATGTATATTCTGTCAGAAATGTGAGAGACTCCATATAATACAACTTTTCCTAGTTTATATCATTATATATGCTATAATAATTCCATCATCTGAAATGATAAAATTGGAAAGGTTCAGATCTGAGAATAATTGTTTATTTTGGATGATCATAGGATTCAATACGATATTAAGCTTGATAGGAATTATTTCTCATGGTTACCATATCAATTCGACCTTGGAACGTTAAAAGTGGTTCAGGCTGTCGTGGTAACACTCGCTCATAGATCTATTGGAGAGCGAGGTGCTGCCATTACTCGTTCTTTGCATAGATGGTCGGCACTGTTGTCATGACAAGACCTCACTGACAGCCAATTGTTGGGCACAAGCACAACAAACAAACTAAGTTTCATCTCAAATTAAAACTAAAAAGGTTCCACATTTGCTACTGCAATAGCTTGATCAAGAAACACATCATGGTACATTGAAT